>WIQG01000498.1:0-81157 GCA_014925785.1 Mycena galopus ATCC 62051
CAATGTTTACAAGGCTATCAAGGTTGTGGAAGTGGACCCAGATATCTACGAGGAAGCGAGGTATTTACACTGTCCCGGTCACCATCTCGCGAGTTTTTGTCAAGCGCGACTCCGAGTTCGTGAAGGAGCTTGAGAAGTCTAACCAGGGCAATGAAAGGGAGGACGAGGATATGGGCTCGGAAGATGAAGGCGGAGGTGAAGAAGAGAATGCATACATGGCCTCGGAAGATGAAGACGAGAATGGCGACATGGATTCAGAATAACATTAGAAACCACTTCTCTTTAGGTGGCTGTATGTATATACGGTGAGCGAGTTTGAAGAACGGGAATTGATACAATCGAACTCCTGTTCTCTTACCCTTTCAACAACTTAATCGTGTCAAGGGTGGAAATGAAACTCCCGGCAAAGTGGATTGAAGGCCTTTCTAAGTTCGGTCACTTTCGACTACAGCAGAAAACTCCGGATGCAGGGCCGTTCTGGCCAAACAACTGTACCGAATCATGAACGAGTTTTTGGCTTTTCGTACAGCAAAGTGTCCCTCGTTGTTGTGTTTACATTCGAAAAAACGTTGACGCCCTTCATTTGCGTCCGGCTTTACAAAATCAATTGGAATGAATCATCAGAGTTGAGCAGCAAACCACAAGTGATACGCCCAGAGGGATTGCTGGCGACGATTCCAAGCGGATGACGAACAGACTCCATTGCACATACTGTACGGGTCGGGCGCTTGACGGCTCCGCGTCTAAGAATGCGCCTAACAAAATTGAGGGTGTCGACGTCAGGACAGATTCAGCGCCCGCAATCGAGACATGTGCGACCGGCTGGTTCCAGCCTCGGCGACGACAATGGCGCTTGCGCACTAGTCGCCGTTAGAGCCAAGACACTGAGAGTCTCCTTGTTTTGCAATCGTGTCTGGAGCCCGTCGCACGCCGAGATTTGTACCCAACTCTCCGGTGAGTTAGATTCTGCTGTCCGACGTGAGCGCGTCGGGAATATGGCGCTCTGAAAAGTCTCCAGCGCTACGCCGAAACACTGAAGGGTCTCCGACTTGATCGTAAGGGAACAATGATTCAAGTCAGGCCGCCCCAGCCCCGCCAACTTGAAAGCCACAATTATTGCTGCTACCCGTAGAAGACCGGTATCAATTTATAGTTGAGGCGCCGAGGCGCCTTTTGGTGCTTTTGATAAGAGGATCCGCCAGAAATGGAGACGATCCACCCACGCCACATGACTGTCGGATTGGCCAGAGGTGCAGGAGGTGTCAGGTTGAAGCAGGTTGTGGCTGTGACTGTGACTGTTGTGGCTGTGCAAGGCTCTGCGAACTTACCTTTCTCTCGAGTGTTCGAGATCCGGTCGTCTATCCGTATAGAAATTCAAATCTTGGCGGCAAGGAATCCCTCTTGTAACTCCCATACAATCATAGCCCTTCAAGAAAAGATTTTCGTCGATGACCCGGATCATTGTCGAACCAGAACTCAACGCCAGCCCAAATTAGGAAATTAAGTTCAACTTGCGAGTATCAGACCGCTTCATGCTCACATGGGGAGACTTGGCGGAGCACACAAGAATTTATTTGCGTGCTTGTGGCAATGCTTGGATGGTATGGTAAGTAACAGTGAAATCACCTCTAATCCCAAAAGAATCAAAGAAAAATGAGTGTTGAAGTTTTTGGGCTGCAGCAATGAAACTAATGGCTGTGAGGGCTGTGGGCGCAAATAAATACTTGCCCCAGTGGTCACTATATAGAATGAGCGCCTGTTATCGTGAACGACGGTATCCATCCACCTTCCGCGCCGTAAGAAATACTCGAACGAATCACGAAGTGATCCTGCTGGTTAGCAACGACCTGCTGATCTCCGCGCGGGTGGGTTCTACGGATGTGCGCGCCAAATGGACAGTTGGTCTGGTTGAAATGGTTGTCGTCGATAACTAGCGTCGAGTTGTCGCTGTCGATCAGATAGGTAAAACTGTTGTTTCTGGTAGGATCCGCCGCGAGAATGGGGTCGTCCGCCGATGGAGCAAGGTAAATTGATGCACCCTAAACAGAAATTATCACCACAAATTGAAGCAAAGAGAAATGCACGTACACCCATCATGCGTGCACTGAGGAGTTCTGATCCTTCTTCTGGGGTTAATTCTTCGACGTCGAGGGGTTATCAGGAATTTGTTAAATCCGTTGAAGTTTACGAGAGACCAGGAACCTAAAGCAAGTCGAATATAAGGTTGATGCGCCGGATTCTTACGAGATACGTACGATCCGTCCTTAGCCCAAGAAGTGCGCGCCGCTGAGGTTTGAACAGGATCTAAATCCTCTCTCAACAGGAAAATACCTTGGATAGAATATGAGTCGGAGGGGTTGCAATAAATTGACGTTCTTCAAGTCACCCACCCGCAGCCGCTACAATATTGAAATTAAAAATAATTTCGGGTACGAACCGGAGAAAAACATACTTAAAGTCTGTCCCGGGAGAACGGAGTTTGTGAACCCATCCACGGCAGGTTGAGAAATGCCGTCCTGTTAAACAGTGATTGACGAGTACATGCAGGGGCAGACGAAAATGAAGACGAATCCCATGATGCCAAAATGTCCGTGCCCTTGTTCAGCGCCAGGTCGAGCCGCACCTCGCAGGCTATACCTGTAAAACGGACTCAGCTAATGGAATCACAACAGTGGAGTGACCTACAGTTCCGTGATCGAGGTGCCAAAAAATCGATTGTATGTTGACTACTAAGCGTGGTGTTGATGTTGTCGACGGTGTCTGAAGCAAGTAAGAATACGGCGTGAATGCTGGTACCTGCGAAAGCGGGATCCCACAACAAAAGATCATCTCTCACAGTCGATGATTCGTTGAATTGACCGGCCACGAAATCAGGATCTCCAAGGTCGCTGTAAATTCATTACTATTTGTCATAACGTCAAGATAGAGGAAACAAAACGAATTCATAGTCCCGTTTTGGAGAACGCAATACTGACGGCTGTGATGGGCTGAATATCTACGGAAAGAATTTCGGTGGTGGAGGTGATCAAGGGAAGGATATCCGATACGAACTTTTCTTTGAACGTAGCTGCGTCGGCCACGGCAAAAAATAAAAGATCCGTGTTCTTGTGCATGCCAACCAAAATATCGGCCTGGATATTGCCAATATCCAACGCGTCATCCAACTCGGCCACGGCCTGGGGGGTTGGTAGGTCAGGCAGCGCAGCCAGACCTGTGCAAAGATAAGATCCTGTGTATGGAATAGACGGTGGGGCCTTACTGATCAAGAGAGACGTTGTGCGCCGCAGCTGTGGAGCCCGACGACGAGGCGGCAGGTCAATGGACCCAGAATAAGAAGCAGCAAACTGCCCGAATGACAACAGACACAAGAGGACAAGGGTGGATAGGGTTCAGCTTGCATCGTGGAAGGCACTGAAGAGAAACTGCAAAACTGGGCAACTTTTAAGCATTTCTCACTGAATACATTAGCTCATTTCCTCCGCTCCATACCGACGGAGCGGGGAATAAAGGTGTAGCCATAATACATACATACCCATTCAACGAGAGATCATTGTTTCCGCATTGGGAAAGTGAAGTAGCTCAAGATAATCTTCCTTCGTCCTCGATCAGGGCCTTGATTGCGCCCTGAGCACCGTGTCTCGACAGTCTTGCGTTGTCCCTACTCGATTCTTCGGAGCCTGCCCTGGAAACGTCAGCGCTGTTTCAATTCACGCACCTCTGCGTCAACGGCGAATCAACCCTGAAAATCCAACTGATTCATTCGGCCGGCGCGGTGACTGCTGATAAGGTACGGCGACTACATACCCAACCGAGAAGTTGGACTTGGAAAGCTATAGAGATTTTTCGAACGGCGGACGAGCAGACAGAGGATAAATGTTGCACAGATGGCTGAGGTAGTAGTTGGCAGTGAGGGGGGCCCAGGAGGATGCCCCCAAAGTGCGCTACGAGACCGCCTTTCCCCGCATCAATAAGTTGAACGTCGGTACCCGTAATGTCAAAAGGTCCACATCTTGAGCCAAGAAAATTCGTAAACGCCGGGCGTCGGCTCGGCCCATCATGGTCATTAAGCAGAATAAATTTATGCACAAACGCCTTCAGGTTATTGGCCGGCGAAACCTCGGTATATTTCTCTTTCCAATCGAGACGACGCGCCGGTGGTGTCGACGGCGAACTCTTCCCTGAGCGCACGCCAGAAAAAATTCTAACGAGGTGAGACCGAGACAGCCGTGAGATGGGTCCAAGGTTTGAGTAGGGGCAGCGGAACATTCATATTCGCCGAGCGCCATTCAGCGATACGAAAAACAGTTAATACAGGACCATACACGAAGCGCACAGCGACAAGTTGTCAGAACAACATTATGAAGTTCCGTTGATCCCATTAACGAGTTTCGGGACGCAGGGTACTGGCTGATCATCGAGGTTCGGCGCGGTGGGCGTGGTCGCAGCAGGGACCAAAGGAGGTGATGCGGGGGCGGCTGTCGTCGGCGCTGCAACAGGTGCAGCAAGCGAGACAGCAGTCACATCCGCGTCACCACCTTGGCCCAGCGGCGGCGTCGGCGTCGGCGAAGGTAAATTTGGTGCAGGTACAGGTGGTGGCGGGGGCAGGACGCCCATAGGCAGCTGTTGTGGGAACGGCGGATACGGCCCGTACTGGGCCTGCGGATTGAAGCGCGTCGCCTCCATCTTCGCGCGTGCGGCGCGCACGCGCTCTTTTCGTTCAGCCTTAAGCTCAGCCTTCTCCTGCCGCTCCGCGCGCTGCCGCGCAACCCAGGCACCCATCTCTTTTGCCGCGGCGATGGGGCGTTCCCGATTGGAGAGCAAGTATCCCTGTAGCTCCGCGGGAGAGTACTCGTAGTCGCGCACCGCCGCGGCGAACTGTTGCCCGAGCTCTCTCAGTTGTTCGTCGGGGATGGTCCGGGGTGTCGGCGCGTCAGAATCTGCGGTAGCGAGTGGGTTCACCGACAACCCGGGAAGAATGGGCTCAGCACAATCCGGGGACGCCTCATGTGGTAGCGAAGGTCCGGATGCACTGTGCTTCTCAAGGTCCGCGGGCAGGGGCGCAGAGTGCTCTCTAGCGGCGAGCGGAGTCCCATCATCATCCCGGATGTTCCCCGATTCTTCGTCCACCTCTGCGTCCTTGAAAAGACGCTCATATAGCCCCTGAGCCTGCGCGCACGTTGCAAGTGTATATCGGATGCGACGATCGATCCGTCCAGGTCGCATTAGTGCTGAATCTAGTCGGTCGATGTAATTGGTCTGCAGAAGCAGGGTGAGAATGAGTGCTGCACACGACGTGTTTGCGGCGCGGGGACGAACTGTGGCCATGAAGAGCTTCCCCTCCTCGCTTCCAATTCCATCTATCATATTTAGCAAGCCCGAGAGCGTCACCCCGCTCCGCCGGCGCCGCTCGTGGCGGACAGGCGACCCGCCGTCGCTGTCTTCGTCTTCGTCGCGGGATGGCAGAGCACAGTCAATGTCCTCGACCAGGACGATGCTGCGTTTCGGAATCGTCGCCGTCGCGCGCTGCAAGTACGCATCGTCCACACTGTCGACTGTATTAACATCAAGGTGTAAGGACCGGGAAGAACGGTTACAAAGGAGAGGTGAGGGAAAAAGAGTGGATTTCGAGATTGAGAATGCCTGCCTGTGGGGGTATTAACAAAGATTGCGGGAGCGCTATGTGCGGCCTACGATCGCGTGGATGGTGGAGCCTGTTCCGCGATGAATATACATGGCAACAAGAGCGGCAGGGCCACGCACTCTTTCCGGTTCCCGGAGGTCCGTACAGTAGATATCCGCGTCTGTGTGGTATACCCGCACGATGGTACCACGCTTCCGAGGCAAAGAAGCGCTTTGCGTCGCTGATCAGGTCGTCCAAGGTGCCCTCTGGCGCCCATTAAGATAGAGTCCAGCGAATAAACAAAAATCGAGTGTACCTGGGAGAATAATCGACTCGATTGGCCGATGCGGTTTGCGTTTCACGTTCCAGAAGAAAGTACCACCATAACTGGGCTGCGATCCGATTTAGTCCAATCAACGCTGTTCGCATAACAGGCCGAAGGATGCACGCACCGAGTCGGCGAGAAATATCGTCACGAAGGGCTTGATTTTATTCTGATATCCTTGTTGTGCCTCCTCGACGAGCTCCGAGAGTACCGAGATATTGCGCGTGAAGACTCTGTTATTCCAGGGTCAGGGGCAGTGTGCCGATGGACTGAGAGAGGCCACACACGTCAGGAATATGGCTGCAGTTTGCTGCGTTTGACCCCCGGCACCCTGAATGACTCCGCGTTGCCTTTGGACTTCTACAAGGTACCCCCGCCAACGGAAGAGCTGCGGGGATTCGTACGTTGGGACATAGTCGGCCGAGCCCATGATCTCCGGATCCGCAGATACAGAAACGCCGTACACAAGCTTTGAGCTCTTGGAGGTTACACGGAAGTCTTGCGCGTGTTGCCAAACGTTATTATCTGTCTGCGAGCGAGTTCAGTGGGTACATACATGGCCGCAAAATGGTCAACAGAGAAACGGCACACCAGAAAAAGAACAATCCATTCATACGATGGGTCCCCCAGCACGAATTCGGCGCTGGTTGAATACCCTATCAATAGATTCAATTGGGAGCGCCAAAACAAATATTTGGGTAGACGCACGTAGTTTGACCCGTTGATACAACCACACAAACGCTCTTCGAACCGCGTCGACCACTGCACCAGCCGCGAGATACTTGATCCCGTCTATAACGTAGCCATATATCCACGTGTTTTGGAGGAGCGGAATGTTGACGAGCTGCATCGAGCCTGGGATCCCTTTGATGCCATCCCACAGAGGTCGACGCTGGGGAACTTCCACGGGCCCCAACAAGTTCAGACTGCCACTCGCCGTCGTGTTCATGGCCTTGGTGCAAGAAAGTCGTAGGGTGACACCCCATCAAAAGCATGCCGCCTATTTGTATCTCAGCCAGGCGCCATTGTGGCGGGTGACTCCTCGCCAAGTTGCGGTCAAGGTTTAATGAATGAGCGGCAGTAGTACAATCTGACTCGTGCAGGGGATCAGCGACTGAGCGACAATCATCTCGTGCTCTCCATACCGCCGTTTCTGATGTTTTCCCGCTTTCTCGAAATCTTCAGCCGCTCAGCGTCAAGAAACTGGTCCGAGTGGGTTGGAGCTGCGGACAACAGACAGACAAGATGCCACCAGCCTGCCATTTTGGGTGTCTTTTTGCCGTCAGCCGCGAACCTCGGATGGTTAACAGAAGACATACGCATGGACACAGTCTCCATTCCATACGAGTCGCGACGCCTTGACTCGCCGAGATCCACAGCCTCTCCAGTTATAGACGCCGCTCTTGAGATCAAGGCTGCCGGGTGCTAAAGCTAAGCGCTGAACAGCTGGCACTTTGAATCACTTTAATGAGCTGAATGGGATTGGTTTGAATTACAATCGTTTTCTGACTGGCCTTGAATGTATGAGACCTCAGGACAGCAGTTTCCTGAATTTTCAGGAGACGCAATGTCAATGTGAGTGTCGAAAGCAAGTCATGAAAGCGTTCTCACATAATGTCACCACACAGCCAATACCCTCTGCGACCGGAGGTTCTGCGAATCTGTACCGGAAGCCAAGCGCTCAGGAAAGGGAGCTAGAGAAGAAACCTGAAAAGGAAAACCTACTTCCTCTTTCGTAACCAATAGCAACGGGACCCCCAAAAAAAGGTGGAAAACCGTGACGGTTCCTAACAATACCCCCAGATCACACTCGTCTCCGATATGTACCGGTGCGCTAACAGTATGAGTGCGCGACGGATTGCACTTTTGCAAAAAATTTGGATCATTTACCATGCCGGGCATAGATTACCTCCGCGTCTCACCAGGCTACCAGTGCACGCTGGTCCGTAGCGCTTGTTTCTCTTTGTGTATTCAAGATGTGTAGCTCCGAGTGATTCATTTGACAGCGAGTTCGAACTAGCCCCAAGGTAAGTATCGTTTCATCTTGAACGCTCATTTTATTGTAATAAAAGGTTTCTCCTTGGAAATTCCTGAACAACAGCCCCAGGTCGAACGATGCCTGGATGGATATTTGGCCATCCGGCATGCTTTTTATGACTGAAGGCATCCATGTCCGTCTCCCATTTTCCATATACCAAGGATTCAGTACAATTGCAATTCATTTACCGACGGTCTGATATCGGGCCATGGAAGACAAACGGAAGAGCGCAGTGCGACTGTCTCAGTACTCCCGTCGTCTTCGATGGGATTCCAAGAAAAAAGGGACCTATCAGAGAGGACTGCTTCAAGTTTTTCACTTGAACGGTCCTCCGATTTACGTCAGGTCTGGATATGCGGGACTTCGCGAGGTCTTGAAACTCGGACGACTTTAAATCCCCTGCTCCGAACCGGATGGGATTTTTCTATCTGAATGATTTAACAATCGCGCAGAAGTTTCCCACCCGCTTGAAAAAAACTTTGAGTGAAGCACTACTTGAGGAGGTCAAACTATGTATTGCTACAAGCTTCGTTCTGTGAAATCCAGTAAATATAACCCAATGCAGCCCTTGATACAAACATTGAACCGTGGGAATATGGATTCAACTGCACACTGTGGACAAGGCGATAGGGGGATCCGGCTCCCGAGACGAATCGTCGAAACTTGAGTTGGCCATGGGAAAAAATAAGGAATCCGGCGCATCAAAAAGGGTTGGACGCACAGGGGTTTGAACCCTGGACCGCATACAAGAACGTCACCTGTGATGAGCAAGTGATTGGTGCAAAGCATGAGTGATACCACTACACCATACGCCCATAACGTTAACGTTGCTCGTTACCATTGCACCGCCCGACGGGTTCGATCAGGAAAAGACATTCTGGCTCGCGACCCGGCACCGCACCTCATTGTTTCTGACGATGCTGCGAGCATGCAAGTCCGCCCAGAACAGCCTCTGAAAATGCCAGGCCCCTGTCGTCACCGCTATTCATTTCCCGCCAAGGTGCCAGCGAATGCCAAGCGAGCGTGTCCAGAACATGTGTGGACCAAATCAGGACCGTTAGCTGTCTGGCGAGCCGGCTATCCAAATCGTTCATGGGAGTCCGGGGTCCGATCATCATTCACAAAACAGGTTTATCTTCTGAATCTCTGTGGTCAGTTGCGCGTGTTCCGTGTAGTATATTCCATCGTTCCCACGGTTGTAAACCAATTCAACTCTCAAATTCGACACTTACGTCCATGCAACGTCCATGTCTCTCGGATGAATGTTCCTGTACCGGCTAAGTGTATACTGTCCTTCCGCAGTAGCTGGGATTTCCCGAGACACTCTCTATCCTACTTCATCCTCATTGTGCCAAATGTCACATTTTTACGACAACCAGCATCGGTGCGTGCCCTCCTGATCCGTGTCTCCACGCCCCGATTCCCGAGACGATCGGCTCCGAAAACATGTCGGAATTACCGCCTATGTTTTGGGTGAAACTGAATTGGAATTTCGAACGGCCGCCGACATGATGAACGCGCCACCCTTATTGCATGCGAGGTTCTGCCGCTTACCTGCCGCCGTGGGATTGAAGTGGGCCTACAAGTCCCCTTTAAAAAAATGTAACAACAACTGTGTGCTTCAAGTCAAATGTAAGCATACTGGCCTGCAGTCTCCGGCGGCTGGCGCTGAAGGAGGTGTCTTTATGCAATCATGTATTCAATTCGGCAGCTAATTGCCCCGCAAGCCCAAATGTCTCTTTCTGGAATTAATAATCCAGTCGTGATACAGCATATATCTAGCACTCTAACCCACTTGAAGCTGACTGGAGGTTCAACTTGTAAATTATTTGGAATTGGAGTTGCATGCAGTTTAGACTTTGCGAGAATTGTTAGAAAATTGACCTTGACTCGGTGACTTTAAGTTTGATTGAATTTTGATGCTCCCTTTTCATTGTTCGACTTTATTCTCTCGGTTTCAAGTTTTGAGTTGCATATGGAGTCACGTGTCAAGAAGGTGAGTCTCCCAATTGGGCAACGCCTCCCAAATTTAACATTCCCCAACAACTTCCTGACATCATTTGGACCTCCGTCTCATGAGTCATCCATCGACGCCCTCTCGCTCAGCATAGCGAAGGTCGTCCCAAACGTCTTTCGCCCAAATCACCCTCTTGCATGCAGAAACGCCACTCGCAAGACTCCGAGAACATATCAAGGCTGACGTCCCGAGCGATCTATGCGGGACTGCTGCATCCTATCAACATCCGATGCACCTTTGCTTTGTCACCACCTACGACTAGTGGCAGTATATTTTAAGACCGGACAAGGCCCAGGATCTTGTGGCAATAACAGGCGCCTACTTAGTGGCAACGGAAATCCGAAAGAAAACGGTCAATTTCCCGGGAACCGGATTTCAGCTGCCCGAGCTGCTGCTTACTATTAGTTTCCGAAAAGGTGCATTGTTGATCAACCAACCTAGTTGTACACTTCATTGATTTCTGCAATCTCAACGCTATCCAGGCGGTCATATCGGCGACGGCAAAAACAGGGTGCTTACTTAACCACAGTGGAGGAACAGGGAGCGTGCGGTTGCCGAGGCGAAGAAAAAACCAATCGAACAAAAACTGCAGTCCTGGAAAGGTGCTCCCACGCAATCCACGGCGAACGAAGCCACAACGAATGGTTGCCTTCCTCCGCCAAGAACGGAAATGCCGTAGCTGACGATGGCGATGCCGCTTCCAAACCCCACAAGCGCGAAGTTGTCATTGGCCACGGATGCTATTCATCTTTCGCCATGTTTTTCTCAAGGAGAACGGCCCGAAAATCAAATACATCGGTCAAAAGCCCGCGAAAACGAATATTACGGCTCCCAAAAAAAAGTCTCGCCCCGAAGATGTGGCCGACAGGAGGCGCCGGGTTTCGGAGTGGAAGAACGTAAGCAGCCTCTTTCGTGATCCTTGTGCTGTGAAACCCAACTACGCACCCGGCTTCAAGGAAAGGACTCGAAAAATTGACGGTGCTTCCAATGGGACACACTGCCCCTTCTGATGAAGAAAGAGCGACGACATAGAAGTGCAAGACGGCCATTCGCGGGGAGGGTGAAGTCAAGTACCGTTCCCATCTCCCGCCCGCTGTTTTGAAACCTCGGAAGGATCAGAGGCGGAGATGAAAGAATTTGGGATCATTGGCAAGTAGATGGATGTAGAATTTTTCCGCTCAAAAATACAAAAATACGTTGTTGAAGGGTGGACTATGGATGATCCTGATATTCAGTTTACTTGCAAGCAACGAGATCTAGCTTGGGCAATGAGACTGAGACTCACATGTGCGTGCATCGGCACGTGACCGGCAAAACACTTGCCTTTAGCCGCTCTGGTCATGGTCAATCAGGTTGCTCTCGCCCCCTCCCTCTCGTCTTCCTGGAGACTGTATGGCAGACCGCATCTCAACCAAGTTAATCATCCCGCACCCGACCGCCCCCATTTCGGGTATCACAGGGATCTTAGAGCAACTTGACCCGCAAAAATCTACTGAAGGTCGAAAGATCGCTCTAGTCGGTGCTTTTCCGCGTTGTTACGCGCATTGCTTATTCTTTGAATCTTTCCTCTAGATTCTGCACGGTGCAATGGGGTAAGTGGCACGCTGCGAGATGCATCAGAAATGCACAGCACCATGGTTAACCGTAATATGTCAGGCACAAGGATTATCTGTTTCAACGGCGCCTCGCTCAGAGACTTCCGCATGACTCCTTCAGATTCGACTTCCGGTCTGCCCATTGCTATGCTTCTGCCATCACGCGCCAGCTAATCCGTCGCCCAGCGGTAATCATGAAACTCCTGGCACTTGGTCTCAAGGGGGCTTTGCGGACGACGTCGAAGACCTATCTGCGGTCGCGAAATATTTGCAAAATGTCCACGGATATGTGATTTCAGCAGTCATAGGCCACTCGCGTGGCTCTCTTGTTGGGATGCGCTGGGTCTGCACGTCACCGGAGGCATGCAACGTGACAACGTTTATAAATGTCTCAGGTCGTTACCGAATGGTAATGAATTTCAGAAATAGCCTACCCCGCAGCCGTTAATCAAGTTCATTATGCAGGCCAAGATCCTCGGTCGGTACTCCCGTTAAAATGCGCCCCACCCGTTGATGGCTGATTCCATCGTACAGAGGGTCCTGCAGCAAAAATCCGGCAAGACGCGTATGCCGCAGATGGTTTCTATGACTGGACTACTACAGTCGCCCGAAAACCCGTAACTGTGAGAATGTATCCAGCGGGCCAAGACTTATTCGTCAGCTGGGATACGTCTTTTGTCTGGGACAAGTTTCCGGCGCACGTCCACGTCTTGACGCTGCATGGGCTATCTGATGAGACCGTTCCTCCGTAGGTCTGCGCGTTCAGCTTTTATTTGACGCTGACAGTTCTGGCGGCACAGTTACGACGCCCACATCTATGCTCGTGCGTTAGGTGCTCGGTCTCCGGGAACGCACACACTGCATATGGTCGAAGATGCGGATCACAACTTTACTGGGCGGCAGGATCAAGTTGTGGACTACATCCTGGAGTGGTGGGACCTTTACGAGCGCGGAGAATTAAAGGCCTCGGGACTCTGGATGACCGGCGTTCGAGGCAAGCTGTAACCCCGTCGCCTTGTACTTATTTCGGCATCATAGACGACTTTCTCACTCAACTGCTCACTAAGCTATAAACTCAATCATGTCCTGAGTCCGCTATCCCCGCAAGCGGCATCATTCTCGCGGCTCTTGCTAGTTTCGGGTTCGCGGACTTGTCAAAGTGTTTCCCATGTCCCGACTTGGAAATAATACATTTTGGTGCATCTCCGAGGCACGAATGCTTAACAGGGTACTTTTTCGCAGGCCACGAGGTACAGGGCAGATGAGAACAAGAAAGTTGGATTGGGAGGTACGTTTATGCTGCTACATTCCACTTGTGTACCGTAACTAATAAATATGTGCATGCCTAGCAAAGAATTGGGTCCTGATGGTTTATGATACAGTAATGGTATGTCCTTTTATTTCCGTGATCTGCAAGAAAATCGCAATCGAAGCGATCGGGATCAAGATCCCGAGAAAATTATGCCTCCGTCTGGGGAGGCTGAAGTCGAATAGTACAAGTATGAGGGGTGGTTGGTGATGGGATTAAGTGATAATTAGGTGCGTGGTCGCCGTTGAACGAACGAAGTCGGCGCGCTGAATTATAGTCGCGTGAATTATCGCGTTGTCGCGTGCTATATGGTATGCGTGCGCTGGAGGTAGCGGGTGCGCTGGGGGTGACGCGTGGTGGTGCGTGCGCTAGAGGTGGTGCGCTAGAAGAAGGTGGGGCCCGTGGACGATGCGCCTCCCTTCACTCCCGACCCTGATCCCTGGCCGGACGATGAGGGCTTCGATCCAGATGATGATTGTCCGCTCATTGTGAAAAGCGTGAGGGCGAAGTATGCAAAAGCGAGCGGAGAGCGGGAGATGTTGTGTTTGCTGTGGGGGTGGAACCACAGAATGAGTCGAGGAGAAGATTGTGGACCCAGCCTGGAATGGATTGCTTTTATACCGCGGCGCAGCCTTTTCGGACGGCATAACAGAATGACTCAATTTAGAATAGCCTGTCGCCGTGACTGTCACCCGTAAAGAATCGTGCCGAGTTGACGGTGAGAAGAAACAGGGAACGTTTAGATCTGATATCGGGAGCTCAGAGTTTCAATAAAGTGTCATGGAGTTAACTTGCACTGCAACGCCGTTACACCTCTTTGGATTGAAAAAAGACAACCACTCCAGGCACACACATAATATCAGCACAGCATTCGGAAGCCGAATGGCATCGAAAATGGGATGTATCGTGTGGTACCGAGTGTCGGTATGGAAGCGGTCAGTAAAACCTTCCGGATCCGTTGTTTGAGCAATTTCGAAGCCTGTGTACCACGTCTTTTTTGCGAATTACCATGCTGGGACAAGGGCTACTAGTAGTCGGAAGTAACTTTGGTAAACTTACGCGGGAACCATGGCATATCCTTCTGCCAATCCGAGTTTATTAGACAATTAAATGAACGCCGAGACAGATTTTTGCGGAAATATCGGGCATAAGATGCCGATCCACAATGTCCATAAAGGTGCGCCAATCGCAACAGCTTTGGGTCTTCTATCATTGACGCAGTCACCTTAATGAAAAGTAACGTCACCGCGCCAGATTTTATTTTGCTGGTGATTGGCAGTCTCCCAATCCGGCAGCGTGTACAACGCCTATTCTATCTAAGCAGGTCCATCATTACTGCCGAACAAAGCTATATACATTATTGTAAGAACACCGATGGTACCTGCGAGATAATGCCTTTTACTTCGATAGGCGGCATGTGCTCTGCCGCCGCCACCCACCCTTCCCGCGTATCTAAAAACCGGTCAGAACTATTCACAGTTTAGCATAAGTTATATCTTGCGCTTCAGTCGGGCGTGTAGGGTATTCAGTCAACACCGGCCGCACCGATTTATTTTATTTTTCTGACAGGCCCCATTCTTAGCGGGAGCTAGTCTTTTTCGCCGATGTAATTGGTGCCCACGAAATAAATGCGTACATGACGGAAAAGTCAAGCGAGGCAGGCGCATTCACGATTCTAAGGTCTTCCAGTCAAGTTGCTTCCACGACGATAACGGGACGATAGCAGCAGCGGCCCTGGGTCCGGAAGAAATGGTCATGGGATCCTTACTGAAGTTGCTTCTTGAAATGTTGGCGGGTGACGTCCATGGTGAGTGGACTGCTGGGAAGAGGAATCCGTAGCACGGCGATCAACGTATCTATACTTCGAAACCAGTGGATTCCCCGGCTTCAAAGGAAATGGCCGACGGAAGCTGGAGCTCATACACACCGTTGCCACGCGTCTCCGTCGACTGGATGAAAGGTATCAAATTTGCTGCGGAGTTGTTCGGCCTCGCTAGAATACAGTTCAAGTAGCCATAGCACAAAGACGTGAGGGAATGATAATCATCCAAACTCCTAGTTTCTAGACATGCGGGCAAGTACCAGCTGGAAACGGCCGCCTTGAGAAAGTTGGATGCGGATCAGTTTCGAATGCCTTTGACTGACTGTGTACCCGATGAATGGAAGTCCACCGACGTCCGAAGATAAAGTCAATCGCTGAGAGCCACCCGGGGTCGAGGCGTGTTCCAGGAGCCGGAACGCCTCAAATGAAGGGCGGTCGTTTCAGGCGGCGAAAAGTGGTGGCGCGGAGTCACTAGCCATTCAGATAAATAAATCTGCGGCGATAAATCTTTGGACAGCATCCGCTCTGATAACAATGGGCTTATACAAAAATAAAAAATCGAACCACTTGGGATGACTTCAATACACTTCGGCAATAATCTTTCCGCTATCAGACGGTAAATATTGTGTTGTATGTGAGCGAGACCCCACCCACCTGTTGCTGTTTGATTCCATCTCTCGGTGGGCATCTTGAATATCATTCCAAGAATAAACCTGGACACACGAGGCATGAAGGGAACCCGAATACGAAATAGGTGAGCGGACCTTGTGGATATATGTTTTGATTGGCCCATCGCCCTTTTCGCCCGTGATATGGTGCAAAATCTCCTTGTCAAAGCTGTGCGCAAAGGTTCAGTCCACATCGAAGGCAATTCATAACAACGGACCGAGCTATGAGGTCGGATTGGTACTGTGGGGTGCGAGATCGGAGCGTGGATCCTTGGATGCGAAGGCGTTTGTACAAAATTGGAGCCAGATTTATGGATTCAACAGTGGCTCCTAGAGAAATTTGAGAAACATTGAAACCAACTACGGCGAACGGGAGACTGCACCTACCGCTCAGAAGAGCCAGCATCGTCATTCTGCCATCAACAGCGAGAGATGCTAGGTTTTTTTCAAAGTGAGTCTGACCGCTAGATTCAAGAGACATTGGCTCAGCAGCAAGATAAAACGTGGGGAAATTAACACAAACACAAAGTCGATACAGACATCTACGCCCTTGTTCTCAGTTACCTCCTTGGTTACCTGTGAGAAATCTTGAGTCTTGTAATTTGCCGCGTTTGTCGCGCCGTTGGGTAAGGAGAGGAGCCAGTCCAACTTGTCCTGAGTGGATGCCGTGGCAATCACGGTTTTCCTACAAATATTTGAGATCACCGATATGTACTAGTTATATTATAAGTACTTACGCTCCATTAAAACGGGCCAATTGTATCGCAGCAACGCCGACGCCTAAGCTGTATCATGAAAAAGCAGGTTTGACAGAGAATGTCGTACCAGAGGCTCCCGCATGTACGAGAACGTTGTCGTTGGGTCTCATTTCGCCATAAACAACCAGGGCCTGAAATGCTGGAGAATCATCAACAACCTGCCCGCGAAAATGCCCCGAACTACACACCAGTAAGGAAACATTCCGGGATACTCGCTGCTTCGGCCCATGACAATCGGGTCGGCTTTTGAACGACATGTGTTTGCAGCACGACGATATATTCGGCATACGCGCCCTGAATGACAAAATAGTCAGATACAAGAAGAACGAACGAGTTCGACATACGCCACCCGCGAGGCCCATAACCTCATCATTGACCTTCCACCGCGATACATCAGAACCAACGG
The DNA here is from genome assembly GCA_014925785.1 of Mycena galopus ATCC 62051. Taxonomy (NCBI): domain Eukaryota; kingdom Fungi; phylum Basidiomycota; class Agaricomycetes; order Agaricales; family Mycenaceae; genus Mycena; species Mycena galopus. The sequence goes on from WIQG01000498.1 coordinate 16,559, forward strand.
CAGTAATGTGCCCGGCAAACTCTACTCCCAAGATTGTCGACGATCCCGCTGGAGGCGGATAGTGACCGTTCCGTTGCAAGATATCCATTCGATTGAGACCAAAAGTCTTGATCTGATTTCGACGGGATGAGAATGGACGTAGTCTGGGGCACCAAAAATACTCGCCTTCACTAAGACCTCATTTGCACGAGGCACCGGGGTCTCTACGTCTCCAATATACATGTTTTCAACTGGCCCAGCCTCATTCTGGATGAGAACAGCACGCATAATGGCGATACTTGGGTGAGAGTAGGAACCAAAAGTTGCTGACTGATTATCCACAGATTTATAAGGCTTTCCTGCGGCTGCCGCGGCAAAGTAGGACCGGTGGGGGCACCTTGTGACCTTTTGGGATGGAATTTCTCCTCAATGCCCACGACCTGCTGGTTGCAGTATTCTCGCGGTGCTACTCGCTGAAGCCTGGATGGGATCAGGATCGGCCCAATTTGGAAGGCCGGTTTACGTGTCCTGTTTTACGCGATGCCTATAAGATGTGATCTTTGCGTCACGTCACCTCAGTTTTTTCTCTGTTCCTCCCACCATCTTCCTCCGTGTTGCCCGTTCCTTTCCAGCCCGTTGATTTCTCATGAAGCCCCGACCAGTATCATTCCATAACCAACAATCACATAACTGTGATAATGGCCCGCAACGTGAGTATCCGTCCCTCATCGATCATTACTTTCTTCTTCCTTTCGTGATGATTCATGCTATGGTCCGTGTTTCCAAGAAGCGACTAGACACCGCTGCTACAGTATGCCGACAATACATTTAACCTAGCCCTCTGATTTTCTTTCTGTCGTGTCTCTTTTCTTCCGTCTTCTTTTGCTGATATGATTTTGCCTGGCAGACGTGTATCTCTCAATGTCGGACTGGAATCATCTACCATGTGAGTTCACAGCCCTGACTTCATCACCCGTCTGAAACCCCACCTAGTCGTCAAGCCTGTGGACCTGTGGACGAAGATGAGTATACTTGTAATATTAGATCCGCCCTTGTTTCGTAGCCTTAGACCTGTTTGTACCCCTCGTCCTGTGAGCGCTGGTGAACCAATTGTATTGATATCTGGCACACCATGTATCAATGTCGCCCTTCATTGGTACCTATCCACGTCGGTGTTCCGTGTCCTGGGAGTGGCAGCGCTTAGAAAATCCGTGCGTCAATGTTGGCCCTTTTCAATATTCCAAATTTCAAGTATTAATCAACGTCGATTTTTCGACGCAATGGAAATTTCCATTTCGATGACACGTCCAGCTCAATCTTCACAGCCTCGATGGATGCATGCAACACTCGAGCAGCACGAACGCTGACACGTCTTCGCCGGCTGCGGTCTACAAGTTTTGCCTGAGCCACATAGTTCCACATCCCGCCAGGCTGGCGTTGGTTATTCCGCCCACAGTGCCCTCATTCCGTGGCATACTGGTGTTAGAATCCCGCACAGCATCCATCCTTTGTGGCTCACCTCCATGTTGGCAGATATGGATCCCGATCCGACACCAGAGGAGGAAGTCGCCCTTCTCTTCCCATGTATCTATCTAAATTGACATGAGTTGCGGCGCTCGCACTCAGCCGCTAGCAGAACCTTGGAATGGTCCGTTCAAACCCTTCTGTCACTGTCCAAAGATCACACTGGATCATGTCGCCCTTAGCCTGAACTAGTAGTTCTTGAGCGTCCTTGGCGTGTACCAACTTCCTCTGCCTCCTTCGCAGTGGCGTCTTGCGGCATGCACTGGAAGCGACTTCGTGGACCTCTTGGCTCACGTCCCTTCTACTTATGATTAATTACTTGGAACAACGCGCAAATACAACCGGAAAGTCGGATCTCAGGATACTCACGATTGGTTTTTCGTCGCCGCACGTTCCCCAAGATCCGAAGCGACGACTATGGTCATTGGTTTCCACACTGCCGTTCGACCGAGAGTCTCTTTGCCTCTGCATAGACCGCCGACAACACCCCGGGCTCGTTGATATCGACGTTCAGACTCTCAACGGCGGTGTTTCCCACATGTCGAAGAACTGGTGTCCTGTTACTCTGGTGTCTCTCATCAGGCCATGGTGGGAGGAGTCCACGAGTTTTATCGCGGTATCTCGGCCACGATGGTAATTTTTCGTCTGCTACCCCCGTAGATTTTACTTAGACGATTCTCAGCGAATTTTCGATCAAACCGTGTTGCATGGTTTTTTGCGGTGATCTTGTCCCATTTTTTTCTGCGGTAAAGCGCATGTGTCATTGGCGACGAATTACGCGAAGAAGCAAATTCTCAACTTCAAATTCGCAAAGAGCCTGAAGCTTCGGAAAAAAAGGTCAGCGGCGACCATCACACACTTTTAGTTGAATGCCGGACGGTCTTGGGGCAGACTTGCTAAAAGTGGAGATGCCGACGACAAGGTCGAGTTGATCAAAGGAACCAGTAAACAATCACACTTTAAAAAAGACAGATAGCACGCGACGTTGCAAAAAATAAAATTGTATTCAGACAAGCGAAAGGAAGAACCCAAAAAATAAAGAAAAAAGGCACGAACCACCATATTCACGGTGCGCATGGTATCGTGTTCTAACTCTAATAGGGTATTAAAGAGAGCCGCCAGCAAGCCGTCAGTGGAATGTCACTGGCAGCGCCACATCTCATCATCGCAGCATCCAAACTAGGACAGGTCATAAATACTCGTGCAGCTGTCAGTACAACAGAAGGACGGAAGTTCCCGGATCGAGACCGTCACAGGCGGAGCCAAGCAGCATGCCCCGCCGCGGCCAGCGGCAAGGCACTGCAAATCCCGGTCATCGAGCGCTCGGTTGTTTCCAGCTACATTTGGAAACGAGATTCCCGATCGGTGACACCCACATTGATCTGCATAGAACCCGCACCGCCCCAACACGTTGGCCCAATTCCGAATCAGGCGCCGTCATCCAAGAAAAAAATAAGACCGGAAACATAATCGGGCAAGTTCAAGTTCCGCAGCCCGCCCCGGGTCGAGCCGGGCTGACACTGATACTGGCCCGATAAAAGTCTTCCCTGCACTTCATATTTCAAAATGAAAGTATCGCCACCTTTTCTCGAATGAACATGAGCCTGATATCGCCATTGAAGGAAACAGCTGCATCTTACGCGTTTTATCGTGTGTGGTGTCTCAAGTCGAGGGGAAATGAATTCCATCTTCCCTCAGCTCGTTGGTGCCATCCAAATTTTTGAGACAGTGCATCGACCAGCAGAATTTCTGCCGCATGCGCAGAGAACCTCCCGTCCATAATTTCCATATTTCCATATTTGGGCATCGAGTTACCATATTTGGGTTGTGCTTTTCATTTTACCACTGAGCAAACTCGCCTGTAGGTCAACTTCAAACCTGCGCGAACGCTAAGATGGATTGTATTTTCTCGTTTCTACTTTGGCTTTGACACGAAGCTCCCACTAGGCCAACCTCCGAGCCGCCGAGGGCCTCTTTGACTGGAACTCTCATCGAATTCATGTCGCCAACATCAAGTGCAAGCAACTCCTCCTCAGATCGTGCACTGTAACTCTTCGTCGTCCAAAGTGGCAAGAATAACACCCTTGCTCTTCCAGTCCTTGTCAACCACAGTGATCAAGTACCTGGGCTCCAAGTGCTCGCTCTCGCGTAGGACAAGGTCAAGATGGTAGTCGAATGCAGCCCGGAGCGGCTGTCCGACGAAGCGCATCTGCGGGAGTAGAGCGACGATGCTGGCTCATCGCTGCAGGCGATGTACTCCAGCTCGCACTCGTGCCTGCCTTGTTCGAGCTCGTTGTCGGACAGTTCGATGAGCATATACAGCGCGGTGGGATCTGTGGTCGTGGGCTGGTCGTGGAACCGAGCCATGGCGGGTGTGTGAGGGGGAGTGATAGATCCATGATAGCTGAGTTGTTTCCGAACTTGAAATTTGAAAACGCGCGGAGATAACCTCCCAGAAAGGAAAGATCAAAACCCGATGTTTTTATGAAGAGTTTGACAAGTACAGGATATTTTTTTGAATCCGGTGGTTCAAAATCATAGGCATCTGTGTAGAGAATATAGCTTAGTCCTCAGTCGCACACGATATGGTGGAGACTCATGTATTAACCTGTAGAGAATATAGCTTAGTCTACAGATATCGTAAGTGCCCGTTTAGATGTATATGAGTAGGTGAACGTACCCTCAGTCGCACACGATATGGTGGAGACTGAGGGTCGTCGGCGAGGGGTCGCCCCTTTTATAGGGGGGGGCGACGCCGATCGTAAGTGAAACTAAATAATAAAATAAAACAGCAACGCGCCGGAAAGGGAACTGTACGCCAAACGCCAGGAAAGGCAATACTCTCCTCAACACTCCCCCTGGCGGACAACGTTCCTCCTCTTCCAATCCAGCCCCAGCATGGATACAAACTTCTCGTGCGCCGGGCGAGCGAGGGCTTTCGTGAGGATATCGGCGACGTTCTCCTTTCCCGGAACGGACGAAATTGCGATCTCCCCGTCCTGTACGCGCTCCCTGATGAAATGCCAGCGCGTGTCGATGTGCTTCGAGAGCCCATGCCCTTTTGTCGTCTCGGTGAGACTGATCGACCCGAGGTTATCACCGCGGAGGCTAAGTGGGAGTTCCTGAGGAAGGAATACGCCTGCGAGCCAGTTCTTCATCCAACTCGACTGTTGGGCGCCGCGTGCGAGCGAGATATACTCGGCTTCGGTTGACGAGAGAGCCACTACCGCCTGCCTCTTCGAGGACCAGCAAACTGGAGCTCCGCCCATGAAGAAAATGTACCCAGACGTCGAGCGGCGTGTATCTACACAGCCAGCCCAGTCGGAATCGACGAACCCCTCAGGTTTAAGCCCGGAACCCGAGACTTCAGCACCCAGCGTCGAAGGCGAATAGCGAATCCCATAGTCCAACGTGCCTTTAATATATCGAAGCACGCCGATGAGAATCTCCCAGTGTTCGGGTCCCGGGTTGGACTGAACGTGTCCGAGGGCGCAGCAGGCATAGGCGAGGTCGATGCGAGTTCCGGAGCTCCCCCAGACCAGGGTACCCAGGATGGGTCGGAACGGCTTGTTTTTCATGAAGGCGGCGTCTTCGAGCGGAAGCGGATTAGGCGAGGCGGAGATCTGATAGCCGGCGGGGAGCGGGGTCGAGATCGGCGAGAGATCCGCATAACCGAAATGATCCAGTACCTTTTCGAAGTACTGGGTCTGGGAAAGCGCGATTGATCCGTCGCTTAGCTTTTCGACAGTCAGTCCCAGCAATAACGCCACGTCGACTTCCTTCAAGTCCCACTTGGCCGCGAATTCATCAACAACGCGTCGGCTTTCTGTCTCCGAGGATGAAGCACCCAAGACATCGTCTGTGTGGGTAGAGGTGATTGTGTAGTCCTCACCTCGAACGCGTGTTCTGACGCAAGGGTCCGCAGCGTTCTCCCTGTACCCCAGGTCGCGATAACCTTCGGCCAGGAGCTTGTACCATATATGGCCCGCCTGAACCAGCCCGTACAGCGGTCGCAAAAGGGGAAGGATGGTCGGGTATATGGGGCGACGCGGGTATCGCATCTACGACCCAGTGCGGCACCGCATATTCTCCGTGCGGAACGTCATCTTCGAGGAGGGTGAACCGCACCGTACCCGCCCCGTGGACGTCGGGGAAGACATCCAACTGCCCCACGACCTTCGTATCTTTGAGGATGACTTACCTCCCGACAACGACGGTACTTCCCCCCGCTCCGTCCATTTCGACGACGCGCCTCCCACCATTATTCCCGACGCGCCTACGAATGCGCCCCCGAATGCTATTCCCGAGCCTATTAAATCTACCGTCATTGCAGACCCGCCTCGGCGCAGCGGACGCGTGCCGAAGCCCACACGCGCCATCCTCGAGATGCAAATGTTCCACCAAGAGGAGGAGCAGGCGAAATTGGCGGGTGAGGACTGGGCGCTCGATAGTGTGCGCCCAGCGGCAAATGCAGCGGATGTCGATTGGCAGAGCTTCGACGACGCGCTCCTTAGTTCTCCCTGGGTGTTCGCGAGTGCGGTAAAGGGGACGATACCTCGTTCGTATCGTGAGGCGATGCGACAGCCGGAGATGTGGGTACCGGCTATGCAGGCAGAGTATGATCAGCTCGTGCAGCGTGGTGTGTGGAAACTGGTGGACCTACCGGAGGGCCAGCATGCGATTGACGGCATGTGGGTCTACGATTTGAAGGTCGACGGTGAGGGGAAGACAGTCAAACAAGGGGCGGTATGTGGCGCGCGGTGATGAGATGGTTGAGGGCCGAGACTTCGACGTGAAGTGGGCGATGGTGGCACGCATGGAGTCGGTGCGGATGGTGTTCGCGGTAGCGGCTGTGAAGCGCTTGGTGGTGCGGCAGTGGGATTTCTCCGGTGCTTACCTGAATGGTACGATGGACCGTCCAGTGTACATGAAGCAGCCCACAGGTTTCGCGAAGCAGGGGGAGGAGCATAAGGTTTGCTTGCTTTTGCGACCGCTGTACGGGCTGGTTCAGGCGGGCCATATATGGTACAAGCTCCTGGCCGAAGGTTATCGCGACCTGGGGTACAGGGAGAACACTGCGGACCCTTGCGTCAGAACACGCGTTCGAGGTGAGGACTACACAATCACCTCTACCCACACAGACGATGTCTTGGGTGCTTCATCCTCGGAGACAGAAAGCCGACGCGTTGTTGATGAATTCGCGGCCAAGTGGGACTTGAAGGAAGTCGACGTGGCGTTATTGCTGGGACTGACTGTCGAAAAGCTAAGCGACGGATCAATCGCGCTTTCCCAGACCCAGTACTTCGAAAAGGTACTGGATCAATTTCGCCTGCTCCTCCTCTTGGTGGAACATTTGCATCTCGAGGATGGCGCGTGTGGGCTTCGGCACGCGTCCGCTGCGCCGAGGCGGGTCTGCAATGACGGTAGATTTAATAGGCTCGGGAATAGCATTCGGGGGCGCATTCGTAGGCGCGTCGGGAATAATGGTGGGAGGCGCGTCGTCGAAATGGACGGAGCGGGGGGAAGTACCGTCGTTGTCGGGAGGTAAGTCATCCTCAAAGATACGAAGGTCGTGGGGCAGTTGGATGTCTTCCCCGACGTCCACGGGGCGGGTATGGTGCGGTTCACCCTCCTCGAAGATGACGTTCCGCACGGAGAATATGCGGTGCCGCGCTGGGTCGTAGATGCGATACCCGCGTCGCCCCATATACCCGACCATCCTTCCCTCCCATCCTTGCACACCTAATTTACCTTCGACGTGATCTAGGTCTTTAACCCAGCAGCGACTCCCCCATACGCGCAAATGCGACACATTCAGCTTCACGAGGTTCCCGTCCGCACCCTTTTGGCGAAACCACGCGACCCATGGAATAACGTCTGGGTGGCGAGATGAAGGGATGAATCCGCGCACGTAGCAGTGCGCGGTAGCGGCTTCCGCCCAGAAACGATGGTCGAGGTCAGCGTCAATCAATTGGGTACGCGTTCCCTCCACCACCGTCCTGTTTCCTCGCTCGACATGTCCGTTCGCTGATGATGAGTCCTTCGGGACGACTTCGATCAGGATACCCCGCCGTGCGCACAACGCGCGGAAAACGTCGTTGTCGAATTCACCGCCCAGGTCAGCGCGCACGCGCTTCAGCTTCTTCCCCGTCTGGACCTCCGCCTCAACGATCTATGCCTCAAACGCCTCCGCCGTCGTCTCCTTCCGTTTGTTCTTCAGAAACAACGGAAACTTCAGCGATGTTCCCCCGTCCGACACCAACATCATGTACACGGCCCCGGACCAACTCGGTGTTCGCGCCTGCCCCCACAGGTCGATATGCACGCGTTCAAGCGGCTCTGTTTCGTGTGTTACGACGTCATCAAACGGCGCTTTGTCCTGCTTCCCCAGGATGCAGTCCTCGCACATACCCCGCAACAATTTTCGGGTGATTACCAGACCATCGACCAACCCCTTTGCCGCCATTCTTTCAATTCGGCGGACGTCGGCGTGTACCATTCGTCGATGCCAGCCCTCCAAGTCCGTGGGCTGGTTTCGGTCGCGCCCTGCGATGGCTGCGACAGGCGGACGCTGGCCGTCGACATCATCAACGACTTCTACGTCGTACAACTTCCGGCTGCCTATCGATTTTGCAAGCCGTCCGTCAATGAGAAGCTTCCCCGATTGGTCGCGCACGGCCAACTTCCCATACCCCCATTCCCCATGAAATCCTCGCATATCAAACGTGGGGAGGGAGATCAAGTTCATCGCAAATCCGGGGCAATGCAGTGCTTGGAAGCGCACTTTATGAACTGATCCGTCGCTAACCCGCACCGTCAGCTCGGCGATTCCTCTCCCTGCGACGGTAAATCCGCCTCCTTTGACCGCTGTGGAGCCTTCAATAGCCAGAGGTTCGTAGGTGACGAAGCGTCTTTGATTTACGATGCAATGTTCTGACGCGCCACTGTCTAGGAATGTGCAGCACCACCCCAGTGTGTCGGCATGTAAGGCGAGCGCGGCATATATTTCAGGCGATAAATCTACTACATCGGGTATGGAACGCCTAACGATCTCATTTAGAACGGGAGCTCCTGCCCCTCCACGTCCAAGTCTGAGGAGATCGTTATCGTCCGCACTCGATGAGCAAATATTCGACGCACCCTCGTCAAGGTTCTCGGGGATGGAAACGGACATTGCGTAGATCGACATAGGTGAGCTGTACATGGCGACCGGCGGGGTCGAGGAGTCTGGAATGGGTGCAGGGGGGGCCTGAGTGCCGGTGGCTGCCGCAGTGGGTGCGGCGCCGTTCTTGGCGTTCCATCTGGCAATGCGGGCAGCCTTCGCAGCGTCGACCAAGTGCTGACGTGGTTCCTTCCCGGCTGGCGCAGTCCAGCGCCCACGGGCTTGGCCTTCTTGCCCGCCGCCAAGAGCCCAGCAGCGCTCCTTCGAGTGCCCGCCCACACCACAGTTGCCGCAGACGGGCGAATTTGTGGTAGCGGCAAGCGCGTTCGTAACGGCCTCTTCGTCACCCCCGTACGAGATCTCCCAGTACGAGAGCAACTCGTTGACCAGCTCGTAGGTGAACTTGAAGTTCTGCAAGGTCAAGATCGAGCTGCGGAATTCGGAGAGGGGAAGAGACTGGAGGATAATGGAGTTCATCTCTGTGTCCCTGAGGTTTCCTCCAACGCGCTCGACCTCCGAACGAAGCTTCTGGAGCTGGTCGAGATGCGCGCAAAGGTGTCGCCCGTCCTTGCACTTCAACGCGCGAAGCTTGGTGAGCGCAAGTCCCTTCAAGACTTCGGACGACCGGTTGAACTTGCCGAGCAGCACAAGCCACATCGCGCGCGAGGTATCCGTAGGCGCCAAACCGTGGGCCTTCGGGTCCTTAACGTTCTGGTAGACCATGGCGCCCATCTGCCCATCGCGCAGGTCCCATTCCGCCTGGGAAGGAGTGCTCGCGTTCGCTAGAGACGCCGCCGCGCCTCCGGTGGTCGAGACACTCGGGTTGTAGATGCTGGTGGCAAAGGCGAGCCCAGCGGCGGCGGCGGTGGGACGAGGGATACTGCCGGTAAGGTAGCCTTCGTACCCTTTTCCGCGCGCAAGACTGATCATGCTGTCGTGGAAAGCGGCCCAGTTCTGGCCGTCGAACTGTTTCTCTGCCGGGAGAATGGTTATCGTCGAATTCGACATAGGGGTATTGTGGGGGGGGGATTGAAAGTGAGTCTGGATCGTGTGTTGCTCGCTAGCAAGACTGATTCAGGGACAGGCCGCCGTAAAACGCTCTGACTGCGAATCTGTAGAGAATATAGCTTAGTCCTCAGTCGCACACGATATGGTGGAGACTCATGTATTAACCTGTAGAGAATATAGCTTAGTCTACAGATATCGTAAGTGCCCGTTTAGATGTATATGAGTAGGTGAACGTACCCTCAGTCGCACACGATATGGTGGAGACTGAGGGTCGTCGGCGAGGGGTCGCCCCTTTTATAGGGGGGGGCGACGCCGATCGTAAGTGAAACTAAATAATAAAATAAAACAGCAACGCGCCGGAAAGGGAACTGTACGCCAAACGCCAGGAAAGGCAATACTCTCCTCAACAATCTGCTCAATGTGGCTCTCTCGGAGGCGGACGGAATTTTGGTGTTACTCCGTTTGGAGGGAAGAGTAGGGCGGGGTTGAGTGGCCTCAAAGGACCGGAGCAATGCCAATTCGACGATGCTGTATGTAAGATGACTCGGAGTCTGATGTTCGTTTTTGTCTTGATGTTGGGAGAATACCGTCATCCAAAAAAAATCCAACCGGAAACACAATGATAATCGGGCAATCAAGTCCCGCCCTGGGGTCAGCCGGGCTGACACTGATACTGGTCCGATGAAAGTCTTCCCTGTGCTTCAGATTTCAAAATGAAAGTATCGCCACCTTTTCTCGAATGAACATGAGCCTGGTATCGTCATTGAAGGAAATAGCTGCATCTTACGTGTTTTATCGTGTGTGGTGTCTCAAGTCGAGGGGAAATGAATTCCATCTTCCCTTAGCAGAATTTCTGCCGCATGCGTAAACCCCCATCCACGATTTCCATATGTGGGCATCGAGTTACCATATTTGGGGTGGCTTTCATTTTACCGTCCCTCGAAGATGAGAGCACGCGTAAATAATTATTCATGGTACCTGTACCTACACATAGGTAGAATTGGACCGACCAGGACACAGATAAACAGAGTCATTACAAGGCGAGGCGAACAGTAAAAAAGATGGTGTGGCAAAGTGGATTGAAAGGTGGTACCGAGTGAGGGAAAAAGGAGAGGAGGCATACTGCGGAGAATATATATGTATTCGATTCCGGGACCGGGTTCAGAAGGAGACTGGAGAGAGACAGAGATTTCATGTTTCGGTGGAAGGGAAGGAATGGGGGAAGGGTATCGTTGCCATCCTTGATTGCGCGTTCGTCCGCCCCGTCCGCGAATGGTGCAGCATGTCTATGGTAGCGCATGCACGTCCGCAAGACTGAACGACGCCGCGTTCGCGAGCCGTCCTCGCAGCAGGGGGGCGCCCCATCTAGCTGCTCATCGGCGGGCCGCCCTCGATCCCCATCTTCTTCCGCACGAGCTCAAACGTCTTCAACATCTTCCGCCGCGCCCCGAGCGCCGCGACACCCTTACCCTCCAGCGCCGCCTCGTCCATGACCACCATGTCCTGCCAGCGCATCCCCTCAAAGTTCGGCGTGTACTTGTGCAGCCGCAGGCTGCGCAGCCACGCAGGAATGTCGGTCAGCAGAGCGGGGTCGACCTCCTCCTCGCCCTTCGCCCCACCCGCGTCCGACCCGCCGCGCGCGCTCGTGCCCGTCGCAGTCCGCGGGGTGCGCGCCGCCGGCACACCGCGCCCCATCATCATGCGGTTCGCGCCGCCCTGGCCCTGCTGCTGCATCCCCAGCCACCCCGCGCCGCCCGCGCCCGCGCCCATGCCCATGCCCATCCCGAACGCGCCCCCGGCCGCGGCCATCTGCGCCTGAGCCATCTGCGCCGCGAGCAGCTGCGTCTCAGGCGAGATACCCATCGCAAGCATGTTCATGTTCACGCCCGCGAAGGGGTTCATGCCCATCCCGCCCGCGTTGTTCATGCCCATCCCCATCCCGCCAAATCCGCTCATGCCGTTGCCGAGGCCGTTCATGCTGTTGCCTCCGCGGCCGTTGTTGCTGCCTCCGCCAACGCCAACGCCGGAGCCGTCGTCGCTCCCGCCGAAGCGGTTGTTCGACGATGTCGCGGAGAGCCCGGGGCTCGTCGCCCCGCGCCAGTTTTGCTGACCCATGTTGCCGCCGCGCGAAGCGACAAAGTTCCCGTTGTCGTCGTACACGCCGTCTTGCTGCGGGCGCGCACCGCGACGGTGGATCGTGGGGTCGCCCATGCGAGGGACGCCAGGCATCCCTCCGCCTACAGCCACACCAGGGGCCTGCCAAGCATCTTGTCAATAAAGCGCTGTTAACGGAGAGCAAATGTAAATACCTTCCACTCAGCCTTTGCAGGCTCCTTGGGCTCCGGCTTGCCGAACATCGGGAGTGGTGTAGTGACCATGCTCGCCCAGCTCTCGCTCGAGGCGTGCGCGGGGACGGTCGCCTCTTGCTGCGCGAGCGGGCGGCTCGTGAAGTCGGTGCTCTTCGGGCGCCCGGCCTTGTCCTCGGTCGCAGAGGGCGACGCAGGGCGGTTCGCCTCCTGCACCTGGCCGAGCCCACCGGTACCCCAAGTGTTGCGGTCCCCGGGGGAGGGCATGATGGGCGCAGAGATGCGGTGTGCGGCGTTCGCGGCCTTGAGCTTGGCGCGCTGCTGCGCGAGGGTCGAAGCAGCGTCAGGCGGGCCCAGAGCAGCCGATTCGGGCGAAAGGTAACTGTTGGGCGTGAGGGGCTCCACGAGCGACTGGCGGTTCGTCGCCTGGTTGAAGTTGCGCGCGGTGGGCGACGCAGGCAGGCCCGACTTGAGTCCAGGAGACTTGAGACCGGCGAGTTTGGCCTCCATCTGGGCTTGCATTGAGCCGCCGACAGCAGGGCTGAGAAGGGCGGTCATGGGGTCAGACCGCGCCATCTGCTGGAGGACTGTAATAAAGAACCGAATCTGAACTTGAGTCGAATGTTGGAGAAGACTGTATAGAGCGGCTGTGCGCTCTGCTTCTGAAAGAACCTTGAACCCTGCAAATGCCTGTTAGACATCAAACCGCAGTCGAAAGCGGGTACTGACATTGCTCGATGGCACTGAGCTCTTCTTTGAAATTAACATCCAAGGAAGCCGCCGCCATATCCTCGAGGGTGGCCTCGTAATTTTGAAGGTTTTCGAACCATTGGTCCAGCGCCTCGGCTGAAAATAACAATTGATGGGAGTCAGGGAAGTGATGACTACGGGGCAAAAAAGTCTCAAGAACGGACCTTCAGGGGTTTGGTACATGCCTGCGGAGCCCACGAGCTCGCTGGTGGGCCTTGCACCGTTGCCGCCGAGACGGGGGGAGCCAGGGGCGAGAGTTGGGGTGCCACGTGCCGAGGGACCAAGGGACTGGCGGGAATGCTTGCCGTTCTCGGGACCAGGAGACGGACTGGGGCTTGTGGAAGGGGGACGGAGACTCATGATGAGAAGTGGGGGTAGAAGATGCTGCTGATGCTAGGATCAACGACGAAGTGACGAAGCTGCGTGTGGGATAGGGTGTCGGCGTTCAAGGGAATACTTGTGATTGACCCCGTTCGTAACTGTAAGGACGTCGAGTCTGTGTGAGCCTACTAGGGCCCTGGGCTAGAAACAACAAGGAAAGCTCGACCACAGCGTGGCGGAAGAGCTTGGGCGTTTCTAGACGAGACCAGCGGAGCCGGCCGGTCTAGCTAAGGAACGTTGGAGTCGACAACGAGCAGCAGGACGGCGACGAGGGCGACGGCGAGCAGCAAGGACGACAAGCTCGTCAAGGTGGAAGAGCGAAGGAAAGGAATCCTGACAAGCAAAGTCACAATGGGTCACAACTTGTTTCATTCAATCTGACGCCCTCCCTGATCCTGATCCTCTCCTGATGCCTTGAATGTACCAAGAATGTACTCTACATAACCAGCCATGGCGTGGGTGGATTGTCTCTATCTCTGGTCGGATCCTCGCCATTAAAAGCGTCGCGGAGTTTCAGCTATAAATTGATACCAGTCTTTTGCGGGTAGCAATAATCGTGGCTTGGGCCTTGGCTGACTTCAATCATCGTTCCATACAATCATGTCGACCGGCGCTCTGTTTCAGTGCTAAATATTTTTTTTTTCAGAGCACCGCATTCCCAAGGCGCTCAAATTGGAGGCGGAGGCGGAATCTAACCCCGAGCTGGAGAATTTGGTACTAATCTCGGCATCAAGCGGGCTCCAGGCACTGCTACAAAACAAGGAGACTCTCGGTGGCTTGGCCATCACTTTGAGGAGACTCTAAGACACCCAACCGGCTTGTATTGCGACTCGTGCTCGAGCGCCGTGGTCGTCGCAGAGGCTAGAACTAGCCGGCCGCCACACGTGGCGCTAAAACCGTCGACGCTTTCAGTTTTTCCTGTCTGGGCGTTGGCAAGAGCGATTCTGCCATTGCTGTCATTGAATCTGTTCGAAAACCTTTCAAACTCCGCTACCTCTCGAAAATCTTCAGCCCACCTTGTAGTTGCCAAGAGCTTACATGCGTTTATGTCTAGTGAAGACTTGGCGCGCACCACTACGGCCTCAGGCAGACTAGCTTCCGCCTTCGCTCAGAATTCCGACGAGGAATTCGGTTCGTCAAATTTCCACCTCAAACTTGAGCGAAACTCTTAAGACCGAGACTGGGACTGACACCGAAAGAGCAACTGGGCTTGCCCGGAACAACTGGTTCCGCAACCAAGGCAGCGGGTGCTCTGGCGAGCAATCAACCCAACCACAAACATCGGGTTATGCCCTCCCGGACTCGCCCATAGGTCTCCTTACATGGATATCCGAGAAGCTCGTCAATTGGACATACGAGTATTTATGCGATGATGAAGGTATGTAGTATCTCAACTCTCGCTGAGATAGCTCGTGTCCGCTGAATTACCTGCAGTTTTGACCTGGGTCTCCGCTTTTTGGTTCTTGCGCGCAGGGCCATCCGTATATACTTCGTATCATCGTCCACCTTTACCGGTTTTTTGCTCGGAATCGGTGCCAACAATCCCTGGAGGTATCACTTCGAGTATATCGCTTCCCCCTGACCACCACCCGGCATCCCCGAGGAGGTGTGTTGGCAGCTCGGCTGTAGCGATGCATTCCAATCGAACGTCCTTCATTCCATGCCCTTCTCGTTCTCTTTACGACTCCCGAGTTTTGTTGCGATCTTTCTTTACGCAAGAACGTTCAAGTTCGCATGATTTTACTTGATGCCAAGTTCAACGCTGGCATTCATCGTTTATCAGCAAACACGCAAGGTACGAGCTTAATTGGTTGTAGCGTCGGCCACGGTTTCATGCCACTGGTCAACTTCCGGTACTTGCCTGTCTTACATCCGCTTCTATCCGTCGGCACTTCCCTGTTCGCCATAGCACTCCGCTGATAGCCACTGTGTGGAGGTCTGTCTCCAAGTTGTCCAACTTCTGCGGAGTTGAATTTTTGTCTATTTCTGTTCTCCGAACTCGTTCATTTTATGTGCAAAAGGAAGTGGTTGGGAAGTGGTTTCTGATATTATTCTGAGTCCATCTCGTCATTCTCATATTCATCTTCCGAGCCCATATCCTCGTTTTCATTCTCATCTTCGTTTTCACTGTCTTCCGAGCCCATATTCTCGTCCTCATCTTCATTGCGCTCATCTGACCCCTCAAGTTCCTCCTGAAACACTCGCTCTTGACGAAGACCCGCGAAATGGTGGCACGGACCTCGTAACTGGAGATGCCTCAGGAATGAACAGGAGTTTCCGCGTCTTCGTGCATGTCTGCATCTGCTTCCTTGAATTTGACAGTCTTACGAAGGCCAGTTAAACCCGTATTGCTATGAAAGTTGCAGACTCACTTCGAGACGGACTTCCAAGTTGTTGGCACTCTCCCAATTAGATCCTTTCTAGAGTTCCATCCGATCTCATTTCTTTCTCCCAAGGACTGCCTTTTTTCCTGCTTCTCAAGCAGCGCAGTGGCCCAAGTCCCATGCCATCCCAGACCAACCGTTGAGTCAAGCAAGGGGCCTTCTTCGAGACTAGGTCCAACATCGTCCGCGAGTTGGCCGGGTAAATCAGGCGAGAATATGAGACCGTTCAAATTCTCGGGGCTTAATCTGGTTTCGCCGGTCCAGTCCACATTGTAGAACTGAAAGGGAGGACCTGTGCGCGATCTTTTTATCCAAACCCAGGTCATTTCCCCTGAAGACCCCGCCGCTGTACGTGACCTCAGATGACATTGTGCCCAATTCTGCATGTCGCATATACTGAAAGATCGTTGGGCCATCGGACCGTATTCAACGGCCTCCAGTTCGGTGTCTATCCCAACTTTCCTGAACTCCGTCCTCACCGCCGAAATGTTGAAGCCAATGTGTTTTCTCGGTCCCCCAGATCAAGTGAGCGCTGATAAAAGCAGGTGAGGAGGTGCGTCGTCCATAAGTGAGTGAAACGACATGTAATTTCAATATGCACGCAATGTTTTAGCAACTTGCCATCGCGATCGAACTTACATTTCCATTTTGGGTCACTTAGTATACAAAGTAAAACTTTAGTTGAAATTTAATCTGTTTCTGTCCTTCGAGATTCTGAAATTACTTGACACTATACGCAGTTCAGCGAGAAAGTAAGAGGACTTGACATGCTAGTCACTACCACGCACAGGAAAGGTGTTTCTAATAGTATTTTGGGTCCATAGGCATTTGAGTTGACCGAGCTTGAATAGGCCTTGATATTTTCTCGTTGAGTGCTGCAAGAATTCTGTCGAATGAGATGAAAACATTGGGGGTGCAAGGTTTCAAAAAAAGTTCGGTTGAATTTTTACTGTTCCTCAATGTTTTTGTTATACGCCAAAGCAGGCACTGGCACGTGAAGGGAAGTCGTTTCTGATGGTATTCTGAGTCCATCATCTTGGACGACATCCGCGAAAACGACAAAATCTTCAGCTCTGGGTTGGCTCGAGGTCATAATAAGGATTCCTTCGTAAGAATTGGATTTTTATACAGAGAGACGACTGGCGTGTGGATCTCAAATATATCATCGAGGAACCGCTCGTCCAATCAACCGGACCGCAAATATCAATAAGTTTAAGTCAACTAAATAATCGACTCTCGTCGACTTATCCGCCTTACCCAGTGAGGGCCTTGAGCTGCGCGGAAAAGGTCGTCGAGGCAGCGGGACACCCCACACCTGCTCCGAACAAATTCTGCAGAGACGAGATCGAAGTCTGTAAACGCGTGATCTGCGAGGCCTTGGAGTTGTCAGTCGGGAAGAGTGCAGCGACGGCCGGGTTGTGGACATCGTGACCGGCCGCGACGTCGGCAGAGAGGGACTGCAGACAGGTAGGTTGATTAACGAATGCGAATCATAACGAGGAAAGAACGTACAGCGATGAAGGAGTCCCGGTCTGGGGGGCACGAGCACGGAATTTTAATACCATTGATGCCATCGCAGTCGCCGGTGCCAGTAGGGTTCACACCGGGGCTGACGCCGAACTGGGGGACGAGGTTGGGGTCAACACTTCCTGTGGGTGCGGGAGCGGGAGCGGCCGAAGGTGCCGAGGTAGGCGGTGCGGAGGTAGGCGTCACGGTGGCAGGCGGAGGAGTGCCGTTCTGCAGCGCCACAAGTTGCGCGGAGAAGGTTGTGGACGCGGCGGGGCAACCTACACCCGGACCGTGTAGGTTCTGGAGCGCGGTAATCGAAGTCTGCATACGGGTGATCGCGGATTGCTGGGAGTCGTCGGTCGGGAAGGGCGCGGCGACGCTGGGGTTGTTAACATCATGACCAGCAGCTACGTTCGCCGACAGTGACTGAGGAAAGAGATCAGGCAGAGTGCTATTGGCAATGGACGGCGGCATACAGCAATGAAATCGTCCCGACTAGGGGGACAAGAGCAGGGGATCTTGATGCCATTAATACCATCGCAGTCGCCAGTGCCTGTTGGGTTAACACCAGGGCTGACGCCGAACTGGGGGACGAGGTTGGGGTCAACACTTCCTGTGGGTGCGGGAGCGGGAGCGGCCGAAGGTGCGGAAGCAGGCGGTGCGGAGGCAGGCGGCGCGGAGGCAGGCGACGCGGAGGCAGGCGGAGTGCCGTTCTGCAACGCCACAAGCTGTGCGGAGAAGGTCGTTGACGCAGCGGGGCAACCTACACCAGGACCGTGTAGGTTCTGGAGCGCGGTAATCGAAGTCTGCATACGGGTGATTGCGGATTGCTGGGAGTCGTCGGTCGGGAAGGGCGCGGCGACGCCGGGGTTGTTGACATCATGACCAGCAGCTACGTTCGCCGACAGTGACTGAGGAAAGAGATCAGGCAGAGTGCTATTGGCAATGGACGGCGGCATACAGCAATGAAATCGTCCCGACTAGGGGGACAAGAGCAGGGGATCTTGATGCCATTAATACCATCGCAGTCGCCAGTGCCTGTTGGGTTAACACCAGGGCTGACGCCGAACTGGGGCACCAGAGCGGGATCGACGCCACGCTTCTGTACCGGTAAAGCGGATACGCTGACCGCAGTGAGAACGGCGGAAACGAGAGTGGATGTGAACTTCATAATTTTAAGACTAGCTTCAAATGAGAGTGTGGGAGGCAAGTCGTCGACGCAGTCGGAAAGAAGGCAAGGCAGAAGGAAATGGAAAGAGAGGGAAGAAGGACGATCAGTTCGCGGATATGCTTTACTTATACTTACCCGAAAGAGCGCCGGTGCCGATGAACACGGCATGCCACATCTTGGGATTCGTAGGCGCGCACGAGCAAACCACAAAATGTTTACGTCTGAAGCTGTGAGTGGGGAAATCTTTCTTAACCTGTCTGTGGTTGGGCTGCTTGCGCAGGCGGCGGAGGCCTTGCGCCAATGATTCTCAGTTTTTCTTTGGCCCAGATTTAGAAAGTCTTGGCGTTCGTCAGTCTCTCGCTGCTCGTGAGTCCACTGTGACTTGTGCCGATAAGCGAAAGTGTTCTCAGTGCCCAGGCCGCGTCCTAGTCCAGACTCTCCAAAGCTCTAGTACTTTCCGGCGACTTTGCCATAGCCACTGTGCACTTGCGGACGATGAGCGCCTGCAAAGACGATGGAGGATGGGACAGCACGAACGGAAGCGTGTGGTAAAAAATGATCTTGTTTAGGACCGTCCAAGAATATCGAGATCAAATATTGGAGTCAATGAGAAGCTCGAATGGGTGGAAACCAAGCTCGAAAAAGAATAGCCAGTTCCAAGAGCAAAGTTTATGGAGAGGCAGCGGCCAGTGGAACATAAGTAAAAATATAGCCCACAATCGCAAGCGACATCAGAACATCCGGGTCGTGGGAAAAACGGGGACTCAGGCTCCATCCAAATCCACCCAAAATCCGCCGCAAAAAAAGGGAGGTACATCTTCGGTCGTCTGAAAATGAATCATGGCAAATGACGAGAACGACAATGAGCGGATGTAAGGTTCATTTTCGCCATTGGAAGTTGATGGCGACGACGAAAATGCAGGAAGACCACACCTGAGCCACACGGGTCGCACGCGTCGTGAGGGCGGCGATGAAGCTGGCGGCCATCCTTGATCGTTTTTCATCACGAACGACTGGTGCTCGCAGCGGAGCTTTCGTCTATTCCGCAAGATTAATCCGCTCAATCCAGAACGTACCGGGTGAGGGCCTAAAGAATCCAATGCAGCCACCCCAGGTGCGAGATTTCCGCTTCGATGTGCCACAGACTGGTCGTGAATGTCTTCATCAAATGGCTGTATCCGAGAAAAGAAAAGGAAAAGTCAGGCTGGCGAGACGATAGCTTAAAGGATGGGCGCACGGTAGCGAACCGGCCAGAGTGGCGACTCCAAGAGAGGACGTTGCAGCGTCACTACCTGGAAAGTTCAAGTCCAGGGGAGACCAAACTCGGGGAGAAACAATGTTGGATCGGGCAGCTGTGAGCGATGTCTGCGGTACCGCGTAAGGGGAGGCGAAGATTCAACCATCAACCATCCAACCCATTAGCTGATGCCATCTGATGGATTGTAATTGACTCGCAACTTGTTCACAAATCTTTCCAGCGCAGAACAGCAGAATCAACCCTGACACTAGTCGACTGTGCCATTTTCCGTTGGGTTTCTGGCAATATTCGATAAAGGCGGCGCGGACGTGTTGGACCTTCAAGAACGCTTGTCTTCTCGGCATACGCCTGGATGAAGTCTGGTCAACGATACTCAGGCTGGTGTTAACACTGCCTCTGGCTTGCCGCCGAGGCCAACTCTAGTCTCGTAACCAAACTCTCTTCCTCACGTAGGCCAACTTCGCCGCTAAGCCCGGGCGCTGACACGGATGTGACTCCTCTCACCCGCATCTTGAGCTCAATAGCCGTCCTATGGACCCTCTAATAACCACGTCGTCACTTCCCTGCATCCCGAACTTGCCAATGAGAACAATGGAACTTCATGAGCTGTTCTGACAACTTCTTGCTTTTCTTAGTACTGTGCCTATCGCTGCATCATACCGCCGTTGTTCTGGGCCCGCTATCGACTACCCTCCTACACCTCCTCGAACGTTGGACCCATCTCACGATTGTCTCGGTCTGACCCCATTTTCGTGGACGTCGCACTCACGGTTCACGGAGGTGGTGGGAAGGACCTGATTTCGGCCGCGGTGCCTGTTGACACAGACCAGCACCGAGCCGCGGTACTTATCTGGCCGCCTATTTACCAATCTCTTGCTATACAGAAGAATATCCCGAGGTTTCACCGACCGGTAACTTGACGGTCTTGGCGTCGTGAATTCAGTCTGCGCCCTGGGCTGACACACGACATTCAATTTGCCTTGCTTTTCTTGGTCAAAGTCATCAAGATGCCAATCTATTTGCGAAAAGAAAAGAGAGGGATTTTTTTCATGTTCAACTTGCCGATGGTCGGGGAGAATGGCCTCCACAAACTCTCCTTCGATCGAGGCATCCTTCTGGAATCCTGATCTGCGGTCTTTGACCACTCTATTATTCAGCATCCCAAGAATCTATTGATACTTAGCCGACCGGCACCAGCCGACGACATGGGTGGATTTGCGGGTTGATTTACGGCCTACGCGGATGTACGTCTGAGATGAAACGATCCGTGGTATACTCAGGTATATGTGACAACGTAAGTGAACTATCTCTCAAAACTTCCAGGAACTTTTCACGGACGAAAACGGGGACCAGGGTTTTCTAGAATCGGGACTGGGCCGCGTCAAAGTGCGCAGTTATACTCTTGGTGCCTGCACTCAGTCTGACGTTCAGCGAAAATCCGCACAGATCAAAGAAGTTGGCGGGCTAACCGTTCCTAACATTTCCCAATGCGGAAGTACAAGTTCAGAATAGCACCTCCCCTTGAAATTTGAATGAAATCATTCGCATGGTATGTGTTACGGCTGCGTAGACTTATTCACACCTCCGTTGATATGGCGTGGAAGAAGACATGACCTAATATATTCAGTAAACAGTGGATAAAAGCCGCCCATGTCTGGCATTTCTCTTCAGTACCTTCCTCCCATCCGGCGATGCAAAAATCCCTATCCACCCTCGTCCTTGTGTGCTTGTTGTCACTCGGGCAGCTCGCTGCTTCACATTCTGGATCCACTGAACTCCCACCCCGCCGCCGGGCTCCACAGCCGCGGCGCACCAAGTCTCTCTTGATCAGTAAGGCCCCGCGGCGGCCCTGTTCAAAATATTGAATCCCTGCATAGGTCCCGCCGCGCTCCCCGACCTACCTACTGCCCAGGCGGTGGCCGACTTGGATGACGCCTTGGACACTGACAATATCCAGGCCGATATTTTGGTCGGCATGCACAAGAATACGGAGCTCTTTTATTTCTTTGCAGTAGCCGACGCAGCCACGTTCAAAGAAAAACTCGCGTCGGATATTCTTCCCTTGATTACTTCCACCACCGAGATCCTTTCTGTCGACACTCAACCGATCACGGCCGTCAATATTGCTTTCTCCAATACGGGACTCGTTGCTCTCGGGGTTACTGAGTTCGTTTTCTTTCCTCCATCTTGACGCTTCTGGTGTACTAATTAATATACAGCGACCTCGGAGATCCTGATTTCGTAGCAGGCCAATTCGCAGCTAACGAAACATCGACCATCGGAGATAATCCGTCGTTATGGAATCCTGCATTTGCAGATAACAGCATTCACGGCGTATTCTTGCTTGCTTCGGACACAGTCAACAATGTCAATTCCGAACTGGCCAATATACAGTCGATTTTGGGCACGTCGATCACAGAACTGTAGGTCACTCTCTCTCATTCTGATTCAATTGATTGAAGCCGTCTTGCAGTTATAGCCTGCAAGGTGCTGCTCGCCCGGGCGCCGAACAAGGGCACGAACACTTCGGTTTTATGGTATTCATATTCATCTATGCGCTTCCGAATGTACTCAACGATGACCTCTTCAACAGGACGGCATTTCTCAGCCTGCTGTGAATGGGTTCACGAACCCCATTTTGCCGGGACAGACTCCAGGTATGTTTTCATTTACTTTGCATCTGAAAATTGGTTTAAATGCCGTTGTAGTCGATGCCGGTGGGTTTCTCGATCAATCGCCGGTTCAATGAACTTATGCTCTTCGTGCAAGGCACATTCCTGTTGGGAGAGGCTTCAGATCCTGTTCAGACCTCAGCGGCCCGCACTTCTTGGGCCAAGGACGGATCGTGTGTATCACTCCGCACCTCTCAACTTCATATTTTCATTGCTTTTTGCTTAGATTCCTGGTGTTCCGTCAACTTCAACAGATGGTTCCCGAATTCAACAAGTTCCTGACTGACCACCCGCTCGACGTCGAAGAATTGACCCCAGAGCAGGGATCAGAGCTCCTGGGCGCACGCATGATGGGTCGGTGGAAGAGTGTTCGTACATCTTCGCTCAGTTCTTTACAATAATTTACTTCTCTTGCCAGGGAGCACCAATTTATCTTTCTCCGACAGAGGACGACCCTGTTCTCGCCGCCGATCCTAACAGAAATAACAACTTCACTTATCTAATCAACGGGAACCTCACAGAGAACCATTTCAACCAGACCAACTGTCCATTTGGCGCGCATATCCGCAAGGTGCACCCGCGTGGAGATCTCGACCCCATCGTGGAAAACTCTCATTTCATCATTCGTTCGAGTATTCCCTACGGCGCGGAAGGTGGGCGGACGAGGCGGTTTGTTTACAGACAGAGCCTGATTTCTTATAGTCACAACTGAAGAGGCTGCGTCGAACACGACCAGTATCGATCGCGGTCTTGCCTTCGGTGGGTTCTCTTCTTCTGCTTGCGCGGATCGAAATTCACGGTTATTCAGTGTCGTATCAATCCAATATTTTCAACGGTTTCGTGTTCTTGCAAAGCATTTGGATAAATGCAATTGGGTATGATTTATGGTAGAACTCTTCTGCCATTTGTTCATGCTCAATATCCCCAGATTCCCCTTTGGAAAAGTGGATCCGTAGGTTCAACACCGTCCGTATTCCCAGGTGCTCATTATTCCTCTAGAACCATTGGCGTTGATCCAATTATCGGAACTGTGGGTGGAGGACCAAGAAACATTTCCGGTCTGGATCCTCTTGTCTATTATCTGAACCAGACGGATGTGAGCCACGATGTTGTGCTACCGCAAGGTATGAGAGCTTCTCCATGCTAGTGGAAGTTTTGACTGACGCCTTCCAGATTACGTGGTATCTCGTGGGGGTGAATATTTCTTTGCCCCGTCGCTCACGGGCATTAGTTTCATCGCTGCGGCTTGAGTTTAGACAAGTTTGAACATTGTAAGAGTTATTATTTAGATCTTTCTGGGATTAGAGTAGATATCATTCTACGTTCTGTTTACAATAGAGTAGACGTCTGGCAGTCAGCACATAGAATAAATCGACCTGTGCTCCTAGCCGTACTTAACTGCCACTAGCGGCGAATTCGAGACAGGGACCATAATCAATAGTCCGAGTCACATGGAATGTTCAGTGCTACAGCTACATCTTGTTGTATCTAGTCTGTGTGAGATATGAGAAAAGAATGACGAGAGATATCTGTATGTAGAGTAATGTCTATTGTGGGTAACATCTCTTGGATGTCTAATATCTATGGAATGTCCGCGCAAACAGGTTTACAGAAAGATCGTGACAATGCTCAGCGCTGCAAACAGAGCCACCCATGGGCTGACACGGAGCACCAGAGCAGAGTTGCCTTTGACCAGGGTGTTGGTCCCGGCGACGCTATACACACGCACGGAGGCGATGTCGAAGTACGCGTTGTTGTACACAGAGCCATTCCCGACGACATAATCGTCGTAGCAAATTCCCGGGCATGTCTGGGCGAACACGGCAGTTGCGCCGGCGGCGTCTACGATCACATTAATTGAGCGAGGTAGGGATGAAAGGGAAAGAGAGTATCATACCACCGCAGAGCGTAATGTCGAAGATGAGGTTCTGCGGCTGGAAATAGGTGTCGATGTCACATCCTGCTGTAGGCCAGTTGGCCACAGGAGTGCCTAGGTCGGAGATGGAGAAGGAGGACGAGTTGCTGGAGATGGAAGTGGGGATGCTACTGCGATTGAAGAACCAGACGCTGTGTCGCCGGGTTATGGGGAGATTCTGGACATGTGTAGGGAAGAGCTTACGAGATGCCAGATTCAGCGAACTCGGTGATGAATACGCCGCCCTGTGCAGCGGCAAACTTTGCGCCGTAGCTAGAATCGTTGGGGTCCATGACACTACACCCTGCATTTTCATTGTCCTGACTCGAACAGTCTGTCGAATTCACGACAGTCGACGTCTCGACTGGGCTGACTTGGTTGCATCCGGGGTTGGTGTGAAGCGTCATTTGGTTGTTCAGTTCCATGTTCCAGTGCTCAAAGGTATCGATTTCCCTGACGAGAAGTAAGCATAAGCAAGGATATACATTTCATCTTTTGCGACCACATACCCGCCTGTGGGCCAATTGGGGGCCTGGGACCAAAATGCCGGCCATACGGAGCACTATTTAGCCGTGTCAGTGTATATTCACCGGGCTCAGAGAGAAAAGGCGTACGCCGAAGGGTACATGGTACATGTCCGCTATCCAGACACTCCCCACGCCGACTCGGTCCTGAGACGAGATGCGGACGGTGTTCCGCTTGTCATCCAATGCGACCGTGGAGGTATTGTCGACTTTGATTATGGCGCGATTGGTTGTGGGGTCCACATATGCTAGCTTGGATGAGCTGGCTACACTCGATGTTACGAAGATAGCGTCTCCGTTTGTGAGATTGTCGACTAGAAATATTATAATAATGCGTTGAACGAAACGATCGGTAGAAGGAACATGAAGCAAGTACAAGACCCGTAGAAATTCCAATCATTGAAAAAGCTTGCTCCTGCGTATTCGAGTACCATGTCGTATGTCGTCGCGGCCAATGCCATGCTGGGCAGTAGTAGCATTGACCAAAGAGCCAAAGACGGTGAAGAGCGCATTAGATAACGAGGGGTTCGCAAGAGGAGGTCTGAGCAGTGAGAGGGCAAAATACAAAGCCACCGGTGACTATGATGAGGGGAAAACAGAAAGAGGGGAGGAAAAGAAAGGCTGAGAAAGTCTCCACTGTCGTGAGCAAGGAACCCATCACCGTGACATCGCAGGACATCGCTGGGCCCGGGCGTGATATACTTAAATTCGTATCTAATAATATAATATACACTTAACTTATTGCAGTTTGCAAAATAGTTGGCGGTCACGCGTTTTGGTCACAAAACGCCATTGTAAAGCACCCAACTTCGGAGCCTCATATCTCGAGAGTCGACATCCACCGCTCAGAACATGGTGAACCCATATATCATTCGGATCCTCTCGTCGAGCCCGAGGTCGCCCCAGCTTCAGATTTGTCATCTGATGCCTTCGCCGTCTGGTTAGCTCAAGAGGCAATTTTCTACGCGCATGAGCCACAGCGATACGCCGATGCAATGTATATGCTGCCTGAGGTGTCTAGATGAGTCTGAGTAGTCCATGGGAGGTGCTCCCATTCACCCTGGGTTCAGTTTGTGTCTCCAACGCCGCATATTGACTAACTCATTTTAGGGTTATTTCTCTCTGGCTGTTGTCAGACCTACACTTGCAGGAAGCTTGTGCAAAATTGGTATTTGCACTCATTAAATAGGGGGACTCTTATAAGTACTCATGAATACCACGTCGCTGCGCAATAAAAGTCATTTTTGATCAAAGAGTGTGCGATGTTGAAATACAAATTTGTGCGGCATTCGTGCACCAAGGAATATAATCCTAGGTCTGAGCTAACATGTGCCTCAAGTCCCCGTCGAAAGTGGGCGAGATTGAGCATGATAACGCAGTGAATATTCCTACGCATTTGCTGGCATGTCAAATCATACATTATGGAGCGCTGACAGCGACATACCTCATCCGATTCGTTGGGGCGCCCTCGGTACCACCTGTGAGACCTGCCCCATCCACCCAGTCCGCCCGGATTCTCGATAGATTGAGCGCAATGGCCCGCGCACATGAAAAGCGTGTCCTCGGCCTAGGCTGGCGAGGAAGTCGTTAAGATACAAAATGGCCCACGGGGCGCTCTAGAGCTCGATGAGGGGATTCGAATGATATATGGGTTCACCATGTTCTGCGGGGTGGATGTCGAGATATGAGGCTCCGAAGCTGGGGGCTTTACAATGGCGCTTTGTGACCAAAACGCGTGACCGCCAACTATTTTGCAAACTGCAATAATGTCCACACCCGCTCCAAGGCCTCTACGACCTGTGGCCCGAGCACGGCTCCGTCCCCGACTTGGCTTCTGAGCCTGCCACCTTGACCAAATTGATCCAGACAGTCTGCTTGCAGTCTGCCCCAATGACGAGTGGCTCACGCCCACACAGACCTTTCGGAGCGATGATTGTGGACAACTTCCCACCCGAGTCCTCCGTCCGCTACATCAAAAAAAAGCTGCTAACCGAGCGCGTTCGCGACAAAGGTTTCCCGTTTATGTATTGTGGCGGACAGGCAAGAGTTTTGGGCGTTATTATTTCCTTTTCAGGCTTCTTGCCTCAGGGCAGTCTGTGTTCTTCGTGACAAGCAAGAAATCCCCATATTTCTTTTCAAAGAAGGCATCCTGCAAACCGACCAGGCCGATCACCTCGATGAGGCGTTACCCATCTGTAAAGCTATCACCGAAAGCTGGGTCCTCATCGACCTGGATGGCCGCCGGGACGGGCCCCCCTAATGTTCGCTAGTGCTAAATGCGTCATATGGACGTCACCAGACGACCGGCGCTGCCGCCACTTCATCAACGTGCTCAAGCGTGGTATATGAGAGCTTGGTCGTCGATGGAGATAGCTGCCGCAACGTCGGTCCTATGTATTCTTTGGATAATATTCACGCTAACCTCCCCAAACAAAGGCGACTATTACTAGGTTTGCCTCACGGTGTGGTTCTTGACACATTGCGACAGGCATGTAGGGCCGGTCGCACGGAGCCTATTTGTGATAGAGCCCCCTATGGACTATCAATGCGAACCGACCGTGCAGACCGCTCTCCAGGGCAACATCACTTTTTCGCCTGTGGACCGCCCCGCCGGCACCGGCACCGCGGCATCCTCATCCAACCCCAACTCGAGACCAACCAGCAAGGGAAAACTCGGCTGCAGCGGCGCGATTACGAGGCAGCTACATGGTCGACACGATCCTGATTGTGGCTCAGGCAAAGCTGGAGAGCTTCCAAGGGCAGTTGTCAACCGCCCTCGATGTACCCGCCACACGCGCAGCGGCCAGTAAGCTGTTTCGAGGGGCTCATGCATCATCCACAACCCGGCCGATTGACGCGTCCACTACACCCCCAACGGAGCGCGGGAAATCCTAAAACACCTGCAGAAGTTGGACTCGGAGAAGCTGTGCCCAGAGTTGAAAATTGACCACACCCAGATCGCCCAAAAAAGGTGGGCCAAATTCAAGCTCGTAGCCTTTACCTTTGCCGCAACACACAAGGATTCGATGTGGTGAAGGACATGGACGAAATGGAACAGTGGTCGTGTGCGTGATTAACAGTACCTAATAAAACACATTATTGGCCCCAAAGTCTGGTTCTGGTCTACTGGGTTGTAATGTCTCGTGTAACTATCTCAATACAGGAAGCTCCGTCTAGTATCTAACCGTGGTTCTTGCTGTGTTGGATTCTCCTCAACAAAACGGCCTCGCCAACCAAACCGGGCCCGAAGCCTAAGCTCACAGCCCACTCCCTATGTTGAATCCGCCGCGACATATCCAACACGCAGAATACGCTCGACGAGCTTGTGTTACCATGGTTTTCGTAAACCTCGAAACTGGCCTTGAGGTGCTCGTTCTCAATTCCCATAGCGATTTTCGCCGAATTAAGGAACGCGGTTCCGCCGGTGTGAATTGGCCAGTCGAATTCCGAGGGACTGTTGGGAAGCAGGGACTCGACAGATTCAGGAAGCGAGGAGAGTAGATTCTCGTAGAGAATGGGGATGTTCGTCTCAGATAAAATGGGCAGTTGAGGAGATATAGTCTCTTTCCAACCTATGCTCTGAGTCAGGGCCGAATCTCGGAAATAATCGGGAGAAAAAGTTGCCTTGGGGGGTGATGTTGAATGTTAGGATGTTATCCGTTCCCGGCACCACCGCATGAGTGCAGCTGACGACTTCGAAGATTCCCTTTTCTGATCTATGAGACTCGGAGTCCGCCGTATCAGCAGTTCCTTCGGCAGGACCATGGTCGAGAGACAACACCAAAGCGCTGGCGCCGTCCGCGAAAAGCGCCAGCCCGACGCGAACATCCTGATCCCGGTCAACACACTCGAGCTCATGGCGAGCAAAACTGCTGGTGATTTCCGAGGCAACGACAAGGATATTTGCGGCGTGGCCCCGCCAGGCAGCGGTATGACAGAGGCTCGACGCGAGCCGCAAGCCGGCCAACCCGCCTGAACAACCCACGCCGTGAAGAAGGACTTTCTCGACGGTAGGGCGGAGGCCAAGCTCACGCGCAAGCAGGAGGTCGTAGCCCGGGTTCGAGGAGCTCGTACAGCTGGAGGCGACGACATGGGTGATCTCATCGACAGAAATTCCAGCCTCTGCGATTGCAGAGCGTGCGGCGGAAATGGCCAGTGCAAGGCCTTCGTCAAGAAAGATATCGGATATTGCTTTGATGGATGGAGCACTCGGCTGGTTGACGAATGGTGAATCAAACGGAACCACCATCGAGCGGGTTTTAATTCCTGAACGGCGATTAATTGCGAGTGTTTTATCGAGCCTGTTGAAGAAAAAAAGGATCAAGCACATCGTTTGTTCGATAATAAAACGATCCTACGCCGGAGAGTGGTTGAAATGAGCATAGGCCAGATCGTCAAGTTTTTCAATGGGTACAAGAGCTGGAGGATAGGCCACGCCGAGGCCCATGATCTTGAGCATGGGTTTCGCGGGCATTTTGGATGCTACAGTTGACAGAAATGATCAACCAAAGCAAGTGTTAAATACTCGCCTGGGAGCGCGTTAAGGATCCAAGTGCACAGGTCTATTGCGGGTCCAGCCGCGGCGCCACCATCACTCTGGAGAGGTACGGGTCTATACCGTACCCGCCGCATCCTTGGGTCTACGTTCCCGCAGTCAAACCCTCTATTCGCCTCTGCAAAACAAGATCTAAGTCGATTAATATATAATATACGGAGTAAAACATAGGAACAGTAGCAAAACCTGAGAAGCTACAGCTCGTTTAAATCAATGAAACAGCCGCAGCCAGTCGTTTCCCAGCGGATCTCCAAGATACGCCCGGGTTATCAAGATCGAGGACTGGGGCAGGGCAAACACCTTCCCTCGGTATACTTAGACCTATAAGAACAGTCGTGAAGGGGATTGAATTAATCGCAATCGTGAACCGAGCTTTGGACCAGTGGAGAACACTAAAAAGCATCAGCATCACAAAGAACTGTCGCCGAAGAAAATAGCTGAAAAGGTGTTGGGAGAGAGGTCGATTAAAAATGGATGATCAACGCTCTGGTCAAGGAGGGTCGTTGTTTGTTGATGTTTCCATTTTGTTAACTTTGTCGCTGTATTCATGGAATACGCGCCGTCTCCGTCGAAGTGGTGGAAAAAGAGTAGTACGAGTCCCTACTGTATATTATCATCCAATACGCCTCAATAACGCACCCTCCGCTGCCACTCCTGGTCCAAATGCGGCACTCATCACCCATTCCCTACCAGGCTCCCGTCGAACGGTGTCCAAAACACTCAAAACCGACACTGAGCTGGTGTTGCCATGATTTTCATACACCTCCCAGCTGGCCTTCATGTGCTCCTTCTCAATACGCATCTCAGCTTGGATGGCGGAGAGAATCGCGGCACCACCCGGATGAATTGCCCAGTCAAAGTCTTTCGGGTTAGAGGGGAGAGTGCCAATGAGCGCAGATTTGTTCGGGAGGGTCTTGAGCAGAGTGTCATAGAGGATGGGAGTACAAGGAGCCGTTAGACTCGGAATCCGTGACGATAGGGTGGGTTTGAAACCTGGTCATCGCAGTCAACGATGGATATCACAGTTGAACAGTGCAGCTAACCTGATGCATCTACATCAATGCGCAGATCGGAGTGGGTATCCGGGACAGTGATGTGGCACCAGTTAACGAGCTCGTAGATGCCCTTCGGGAACTTGTTTGCGGGGTCGACTCTGTCGCCAGGGTCAAGCGACAGAATCAAAGCACCCGCTCCGTCGCCAAAGAGAGTTACACCGATGCGAACTTGCTGGTCGCGACTAATTCTTTCGAGCTCGTCGCGTCGCATACTGCTGGTTATCTCGCAAGCAACCAGCAAGACGTGTGCGGGTTCGCCTCTCCATGCAGCCGCTTGGCACAGACTGGCCGCCAAGCGCAAACCGGCCAGACCGCCAGCGCAGCCAACGCCATGCAGAAGCACCTTTTCGACACTTGGCCTCAGGCCCAGCTCTTGTGAAAGGAAAGAGTCGAAGCCAGGGTTGGAAGAGTTGGTGCATGTCGTGGCTACGACGTGTGTTATTTCGTCGAACGCTAGGCCGGCCTCGGAAACCGCGAGGCGGGAAGCAGAGATGGCGAGGGCGAGACCCTCCTTGAGGAAAATCTCTGATACCTCTTTAATGGACGCAGGGGCTGGTAGCTCAAGTAAGGGATGGATCAGGGAATGAGTTTTGATCCCGGTGCGACGATTGATAGCGAGGACTTTGTCTAACCTGCACGCGAAATAAATAAACACCAGCAGCTATAATAAAACACGCACGCAGGGGATGGTTGGTGCCATTTATATGCAAGCTTCTCCAGATCTGCGGTTGGCGCAAGGTTCGGTGGATAGGTAATTCCAAAGCCAGTGATATTGAGAGTGGGCGAAGGCATTTGTGACTGGCTCGGACCTATTCAACAGCTTTACGCCTTTCCTCCATTCCCGGTTTGACTCGGGCAATTGCCGTGACATTCGGAGAAACTAACATCACATCCAGGAACGCCACTGTCGGGGAGCGCCGAGCACCAAGGAACTTGAAAGATGCGAAACGAGGTCTTTAACCAGTCTCCTACCCAACCGCAGTTACAAGGTTCATCAGACAGAGTAGTATTGTTTTAATCTAATACAGAAAAAAAAGGCTTACCGGGAATTTCGGACCGTGTGATGTGACTTTATATGTGACTGAATTGGGGATGAACCTCTCCACGGCGGCTGGCATATAACATTGGTAAACAACATAGCCACAGCGCCATCAAAGTTGACAGAAATTTTGTAAGGGTCTTCCTCCGTCACAGTTAAAATATTTTGAGTGGTCTGGGACACTCTAAGGTGGTATCAAGGGCTTCTCAAAAAGACCTGGGATCTGAGCCTTGAGAAGAGTAACTTAATACATGAATTACACCCATACTCCTCATTTTGGGGCTCATACACTTATAAGAGTGCTACAAAAATTGCTGGTCTTGGCTGTAAGCATTTAATGGTCCTAATGAGCATTTAAAAGACCTCCAACAAATTTATTTCATGCTGAGGAAGGATGCAAATGGATTTTATGTACAATCTGCCGGAATTGTGGCTATGTTGTTTACCAATGTTATATGCCAGCCGCCGTGGAGAGGTTCATCCCCAATTCAGTCACATATAAAGTCACATCACACGGTCCGAAATTCCCGGTAAGCCTTTTTTTTTTCTGTATTAGATTAAAACAATACTACTCTGTCTGATGAACCTTGTAACTGCGGTTGGGTAGGAGACTGGTCTTTAACTGGGTCTTTGAATTCAGCGTCATAGCCACGGTAAATAAGGCGCGTGAATATTCCCACTGTTTACAGTCTGAGTCCTGACACCCGGGGTGGCGAATTTCGGGACCAACATAGCTACTTATTTTGTTGGAAACCATGGAGAA
This sequence comes from Mycena galopus ATCC 62051, assembly GCA_014925785.1. Lineage (NCBI taxonomy): Eukaryota > Fungi > Basidiomycota > Agaricomycetes > Agaricales > Mycenaceae > Mycena > Mycena galopus. Next base: position 48,514 of record WIQG01000498.1, read on the forward strand.
ATTGTGAGGGATGAGGAAATATATCAAGGAATCATACTAATCCATGTGCTGAGTGGCGGGAGCGCTACTGATGCGAAAGCCGAGTCCAAAAAAAAAGCGAGGGTCTTGTCGCGTGGCGTCACGACTCGTGACGCGAGTCACATCAACAAATAGCACGTTGGAGACTTCATGTACCCTCTTTTGGCCACAACCGTCGCCGATCAACGACGGTAACTCCGTCGTGGCCTGTCATGATATTCTGCATTTAAACTTTCTTGGATCCCACACGTGGCTGTTTGGACCCGTCCACCTTGCCGTCAACTGAGTTTCAAACTCTGCAGGGGGCACAGCCAAGGGCCAAAGCGCAGGCGCAGTTATAACGCCGCCGGGCGTTTACGTTGCCCCCGAAAGCACCTCCAAGGCCCTCTTGCGGTTCTCTATGTTCTCCCTCAGACCTCCTCGTAGACCAGTGCCAGCTAGCGTGCCGAGCTCGCACCCTTCCATCATCCGCGTAGACGACAATGATCGCACTCAGAGGTGAGTTGGTCCCTGCTAATAATCTAACCGACCGCGCTAAGTCTCGGCTTTTTCAGCAGCGGACCCTCCGAGTCTGATAATAACCCTTTCGAATCTATCTCCTCGGGTTGGTCCTTTTCTTCGACCTTGGTCGATGAGTGGACCTTGGTCAATGAGCAGCCTTCCTGGGCTTCAAGTTCGCGCGCCGCCACGCCTTCACGACAACGCTATCGCCACAGCACTCCAGTTCAGTTTTCTTGTGAAGTCCCAGACGACCCGCTGCGAGCTGCTGCTGGGTTAGAAACTGTGCTCGAGCAACCGAGACCCGACGGCACAAGAGACGAGAACGTGGCGTATTCTCTGCTGGATTTCTCTCGTTGCCACGTCCCCTCGATAAAGCCTCGTAAATCGGTTTTATCTGCTATGGTGACGTCACAACATTTGGCAAATCCGTTCACTAGCGTGGCGCCAACCACAGGCGGTCCGCTAAACATCAAGGTATATTTTCCACGCGCCCAACAACCCTATGGGCAGCTGCTTGAGCTCGCCTTGCCGGCGATTGCTACAGTCGAAGACGCCATCGCGCTTGCACTCTGGAGCTACTGGGAAAAACTCTGGCTGCCTAAATTGGATGTATCCCGACCCAGAGACACGGATGTTACATCTTGGATTATGCTGGTTCCTGGAAAGGATGGTGTGGTCAATAAAAGGATAGCTCAAAGTTCGTGTTCTACTTTCTCCTCTTCTCGCCTGGCTCATGGTTATGCCGCGGCGATCAGGCAAAATGGCCAACTTCAAGTTCGAGGCGTACGCCATCGTCCGGTCGCCTAGGAACCAGTCTGAGAGTAAGTCGCATGCTGTCTCCAGGACTTTAGACGGAGTCTCACGTTTTCATATAGAGCGAATCATAGAGAATCAAGCGAACAAGTTTAGACTTGTTTCGTCTCCGCCAGCGACGACCGACAACAAGCGCCACAATCGACAATATAGCATGCCCATTCTTAAATCAAGCTCCAGAGGCGCAGACGCGCCAGTCTCATTGTCCAAATTACCTTGTGAGTTTTGCGCTTTTCACATGAGATGGGAACTGAATCAGCACAGAGATGCCAGGACACATACTGAATATGACAACACGAAATGACACGAGAAAGAAACTGTACAGTATTTTTAGCTTAAATGACCCTATCTAATCCTCGAGAACCACTAGTATTAGTTCGCTGTGATTCCATGATTCCATCATCTAATTCATTTTGGTCTGAAAATGCGACGCCGCTGCGAACAACCAGGACCCGCGTCCGATTGATAGTCAATTGTGCAGGATTGTGAGTATATTCTTGCCTTCCGAGAAATATATTGCTTCTTTGGAGTCGAGCGAGCATTTCGGGTCAGGTTCTATTACCACAGTCAAGATGTAAGACTATGAAGGGATGCATGCAATTTCATGTCTCCGAATAATACAGCTCGTCAGTCCAAATGTTCATTTACAAAATACAGCCTTTCCCCCTTGTGCCTATGTATATTGATAAGTAACAATAAATATGTTGGCTCAGTCCAGGAAGATGCCAGATGCCTGATCAATGGCTGCTGGGGACACTGCCGACTCGTCCTCCGTCGACTAACCATACGGCGCAGTTAACATAAGCGCCGGCCCGACTCGCCAAGAAAAGAATAGCTCCCGCCATCTCCTGTAAGCGAGTCGTGAGCCGCACTGGTTCCTCCGTCTTTAGCTAACGTACCTCTTCCGTCCCTGCGCGCTTAAGGGGGACACTGTCGATATATGCGCCGGGCCCGAGACCCACTTCGGGGAATATGCCGTTGGTCATTTCTTATTCCAGTCAGCTTGGGGAGATTTGGCGGAGGAATGGCGGGACGCACCGCTAGGGAAGACCCCAGGAGCAAGCACGTTGCTGCGGATGCCCCAGGGCGCCAACAAATTGGCTAGCAGCTTCCCAAGATGGGTACAGGCAGCTTTGGCAAGCGTGTACGATGGGGAAAGAATCTTCGAATCCAATCGGAAGCCGCCAGAGGATGATACGGAGATGACCTGGGACGAGTGATATGGGGGGCGCAAGCGGCTCATCGAGGATTTCTCTTGCTTTCGGGTATTGCCCTGATGTAGCAGGTCCAGAAAAGCCACAGTCGTGTAGTATACCGAGGTGACATTAGTCGCGAATGTATCGGCGAAGTCCTGGCAGTGTTATCAAAAAGATTGGGCGACATTCACAACAAAGCTCACCTCAGAGGACCCGTTATCGCCCCATAACGCGGCCTGGAATGATTTGATGCAGGGCACAGAAGGCGGGGCACCTGGTGAATCAGGAGGCGTGTGTGGATCAAATATTGGAGAAGAGTCTCCTGGAGAAGGCAAAGGATGATCATAAAGGCCCCTTGCGATACCTGCTACCGTAAACGAGGTGTTTACGGGGAAGGAGAAAATAGGGCCGACCCGCATTGTTGACGAGCAAGTCAATGTATCCGTGTCGATTCTTCACGGCGTCGACAATAGAGAGAAGAGAGTCGCGGTCCGTAACATCACCTTCCAAGGGTATTACTTTACCGTGTTTCTGGTCAAGGAGGGAGCCCGGTTATTCAAAATTGAAAAGCTAGGGAGTGTATGACTCACGTTGATTTCTTGAGCAGCAGTTTGGAGAACATCGAGCCTACGGCCCACGATGTATACGGTCGCGCCGTTGTTTTCCAGCGCTTCCGCCATCATGCGGCCGATGCCTAAGAATACACGCGTCAAAATAGAATGCCAATGGAAACGATAAACTCACCGCTCCCACCGCCAGTTATAACGGCCACCAACCCCTGAACATCGAATAGGTTTTGCGGAGTCAAGGGGTCTTTTACCAGCACCGGAGCATCACAGTGGATTCCGTTGGAAAGATTGATGGAAGACGAAGCCATAGTTTCCGAGAGATGGATACAGTGTGCGGTGGGTAGAAGCTTGTTATGTCTCAGGTGCTAAAGTTCACCATTCGGAAGCCGGAGTGAGTCGATCGTTTTATACCAACCACAGATGGGGATAATCCCAGGGATGACACAGATTAGGCAACTAATTAAGCGAGAGCATTAGACTTTAAAAGTGACCGTAAATCGCGTTCTTAGCACAGTTCAAGGCCGTTTTTCGGATCCCCAGGACTGTTTCTCTTATGCTTGTTTTGCTACTGTTAGTGGCCTCCGTCCAAGGTTGGTGTTTCAGGATGAGGATCAAGAATGAGCCCTCGTTTTTGATCCACAACACTGAAATTTCAGTGGCTGTTGACGATCTGATCGGAGCAACCCGACACTTAAGTCTCGGAGACACACCTTTAGTAGTGTAAATGCATACATATTGTGCAAAGCCAAGCGTCCGGGATCACCGCAGTCACCGCACTACGGCCACGATTGCAAGCTCTGAAAAGTGGCGTACGTTTAGGCCGCCGAGATTTTGGTGCCCCAGTTGGTTGGGATAGGCTAGAAACCGAACAGGTTCTCAGAGCACACGGATGTCATTCACTGACAGAAACGGGTTTCTCACTGTCCACTGTCAAAGTCACGATGGCGGTAGTGCTGCCACGAGCCTTGGAGTGCAAGTATAGGCAAGGTCAAAGCGCTTAATCCAATTCGGTGTTGGCGGGGGTCCGAGGGTAGGTAAAGGCCGCCCGATTCGCTTAGTTTGTAAGTAATTTTTGTTTTACTTTTACACGCTCGGGCTGCACCAGAACCCATTTAGTATCAAGCGCAGGATTGGGGTGGTGTGAGGAGAAGCCAGAGAAGCGCACGGTATATTTCTCTATGGAGCAGCGCAACCTCCGCGCCTTTATTAAGCAAGGTCCAGTGTGGGTGCACATACCGGCGCCACGAGAATCGAAGATGTAGAGTAGGTCGGAAATATGATCTCGTGGGCAGTCTTTGGCCGCCTATCTGCGCCGCTGAACATACACACTAGACGCCTGCCCGGCAGGCCCGCGCGTCCATGGACCGCCACAAATGCGTGATTGTGTCGTTGAACAGAATCAGGATGATGGGATACCAGTGAACCCCGTAAGGCGATAATACTGACAGCAGTGTTATCAACGGAGCAATGACATGAGCATCGAAACTTACATCTAATTCTCTCATGTAGTGCATCTCGTCTCGGCTTCGCCCGACTCAATCGCCGTGGTTCTGCGCGTATGTCTCGGACAGCCGACTCTGAACGTAGTCGCCGGCGGTGACGACCTCATATTTCGGAGTCTGACCGGGGGAGATGCAGCTCGGGAGGGGCTGAGAACAGGAGGCACATTAGCATCCAGTTGGCTGGCGAGATCCAAAAGCACCTCGAGCAGTACGTCATAATCCGTCCCAAAGAATAGCGGCATCGAGTAGCGCTCCCGGCCTGAGCGGTTCGTGACGCGGTGCAGAGTCGACTTGAACACATCATCTAGTGAATCGTCAGCGTTGTTAAATATGCGCGGGGCAACCCACTGGTCCAGCGCGCGAATTGATCTCCAAGACTGAAAAATATCAGCGTCGAGAATATAAAAACGGAGGTATGTATTCACTTGATCACGAATGTGCCAGGAATGGGGACTGCATCGATCCATTTCCCGTCCGCATTCTGGACCTGCAACCCGCCCGCGGCATCTTGCCACAAGATCGTAAAACACTACGCTAAAACTCAGTAAAATGGAAGGCCCGCGCGGCGCGGACCAGCAGCGCACCTCGTAGCTAAAGAAATCGAAAGACGAAAGAAAAGTAAGCTCCACACGATGTACGAGCAATCGATGTCGACGCACTCGGTGTGCGCGCCGATCCCAATTATTCGACCGTCGTCGTCGATGGCGGGTTCCTGGGGTGGATAGTGCAGTAGCCGCATGATTGCGGCCGGCTTTGTCGTCTGTCGCTTCGTCAGGAAATGGGGGTGGCTGAGTGGAGCCCATAGAAGCACCTTGTCATCGAAAAAGTTCTCGGGCAAGTCTAGGGCGAGCGCGAAGAGAGGGAAGAGGGACTGGCCAAACTTCACCGCGGCTTGGCTGGTATTTCCCTGGTTACTACTGGGCGGAATTAGGATTATCTGTCTCACTAGTACTCGAGAACGCGGTCCCGGAACCCTGGTAGATCCGCGTCCCGCGGCCAGACGTTGACTCCCGCCATGGGACCGTCGCCGTGGTCTTCCCAGCCGATGTCGAAGCCCTCATGCAGATCCCCGCGCCCCTCTGGGTTGGTGTTCTCACCTGAAAGACGCGCCGCACGTCGACATACATTGTAGCTAGCACATAATGTATTATGTACGCACCGAGAAGCGCTGTGTACCCTTTGAAGTTGGCGCTCTTGTGGATGTCGAGCTAGGTAGATTCGAAAAGCATCGGCGCGAGCGGACAGCAGGACTGAGGAAGCCGGCGCACCGCAAGCTTGGAATCGGTGGGAAGCGCAAAGAAGTCTCCCGCAGCGGAGATGGCGCTTGCGATGGTATTTTCGGGAATGGGGTGATTCTTAACGTAGAAAAAGCCGACTGGTCCAGCAGATTAGACAAGAACAAAGAATTGCCGAGGAACCCGCCGTTGATACACGCATCGCGTATTTTGTCGGCCAAATCCCGCCGTTTTTTGTGGCTTGTGGTCCCAATATCGGCGAAGTCACTGGACAGCAGGTCAAACGCGGTCACCAGGTTGGTGGCAAAGCTACATGACTGGAATTTGCTCGAAGGAGCTCTCAGTGCGCTCATTTGCAAGAAGGAACCCCGGAACAGGGGTATGCAGTTCGAGATGTGCATCCATCGTTCCTTTCTCGATAAGAAAGCTTGTGGAGTGGAGTAAAGAAGCGGAAGCCGGCCCGATATCCGAACACAAACCTAAATGCTCAAGACAAAATTATAATCGAACACGCAGGCAAAGTTCATGCCTTGAAAAAGATGAACGTTTAAACATCCGAGTTTCTGCGAGGTAAGTACTGTTGTAAGTCCGTTGGAGGTGGGCCGCGGTAGGTAGGTAGGATTACACGGTACGGAAATGACAATTCCAGTGTACGCAACCAGAATGATCAAACCAGAATGATCTGCCGGAGGTCCCGCATGCGTTACAAACGAGTTCAACCCCAATATCCTCCTCAGCTCCTTCATCTCGCAACACGCAACGGCGGCCGGCGCCAGGAACCCGCTACCCTGCTGCTCCTGCAACTTGAACATCGGATTCGCGTCGTACATGTATGATGTAACGGCGCGACGATCGCGACCTGCCAGCCGCGTGTCGCGGCGGCATCTTCGTCTAGGGTTTTAAATAAATGTGCGACACTTTAAGGTCTTTTTACCAATGGCTTCCATTGCGGCAGCAGCGCTCCAAAAGGTCTCCCTCGTTGGCCAACACAAAACCGCTGTGATTGTGGGCGGGACGCTCGGTATTGGAGCCGCCATTGCGCGCCACCTCGCCCAGCGGGGATGCAATCGAATCGTCATCTTTGGACGCAATGAGGCGCGCGGCGCAACGGTGCTGGACGACCTGCGTCGACTTTCCCCCCGGAACCCGCAACAATTCAGCTGGAGTTTCTGAAGGGAGATGTTTCGTGAGTTCCGATTTTTCGTGCTTTGTGCTGAATGGAAGGCTGAATAAACACTGTGATGTATCAGGGATAGCCAGAGTATGCGGGCGACTGTGGACGCGCTGCAGAAGGCGGGAGGAGAGTCGGGGATTGATTATTTGGTGGGTTGTACCTCCTTGTCCGCCAAGTACGGCGATATGAATGCACTTTGGCCTGCCCAGGTTATGTGCCAGAAAGGATTGCCTACCGGAACAATAAACGAAAATGCGGATGGGTAACTGCACTCATTACCTATGGCGGTCGACGGTTTATTATTTTTACGCGCAGCATTGACCAAGCTTTTGCCATCCAAGCCATCTCTCGTTTCGCCATTGCGTACCTCCTCACGACGCGCGGGGCGCTCGCTCCTGGTGCTTCCCTCATTTCCATCATGGGCCAGGGACAGTCTCTGGAAGGCCTTTCCGTCGACGATCTTTCGTTGGCACGCCGCCTCGCTACGGGCATCAGCCAAACCAACATGTTCCTCGCTCAGTCAAACAGAGATAGCAGCGTAATCGATGCTTTCACTGAGGTGTGCAAAAAGCGGTATTCTTCATTTACATTGCGGCTGACTTGAACACACAGGAACTGAATATCCGGTACCCAAAGTACCAATACTATCACCTCACTCCTGGTGCGCACCCTCGCATTTTTTCTCTATGCAAAACATAGACCTGTTCCTAGGACTTGTCTCCAGCGAACAGTTCGACGTCAACAAGTTCCCGGGGTTCATGAAATACGCGGTCTGAATGGGTCAACGGCTCGTTGGCAGAACCCCCGAGAAATATGCAATCCTGCCTACTTATGTGCGCCTCAGCTTTCAGCAGTTTGCTTGATATGTTGACTGACTTTTCTACAGCTTCTCACCGCGCCTGTAACACCAAACCGGTACTTTGACAGCAAACTGAAGCCCCAACCCCTTGGAAAGTGGGCCGCCGACGTCCGGAACCGTGAGGCACTGTGGGAAAAGCTTGTTAGCATTGTTGGGGAGTAGGTGCTGACAGGTCCGAAGCCAGAAGCCAACGGTGGTGGTATGAATATTTTCCTTCTGTGATCAAGCACTCTTACTAGTAGTGTACACCCCATATGTAATTTTTAATTCTGCGAGCACTGCAAACACTTGCATCAACTCGGGTTGTAATGGTTTGCGAGAATCCACTTCGCTATTCTGCGCTTTGACCGCTCGGCACATCGGCACGGTATTTAGTCATGTATGCAATTGGTTGAGTCTTATGTTGCTATTTCTCTTTCATGTCAACACAAAGCGGGGCGTGAATTGATGAACTCTGGCAATAGAGGGGAATTTGAGTCACCCATGACATCGGAAAAAACATCGCTCATCAACTTTGCTTCTTTGTGCCAGTGGAACGTCAGGCCTCGACGCTCAACGCTCCAACGTTACTGATCAATTATTATTTGAATGGACGTTACAGAATATATTTTTCAGTCTCCACCACCCAAATAGGCTCCATGGACCATTGGATCCTGGCAGGAACGTCCTTTCTGTCTCCTCCCTTTTTAATAATTTCGAACATTTGATCTCGTCTTCACCACCAGTAAGTTTGCCTGGAGTCCTCCATCAATTCCACATCGTTTTCATTTTACGGGAATCTTGGAGGATAGAGATGATTACGGTGTAACTGGTTGTCGAGTTGAACTTTGGTTGAATTCCCGGCCCGGTGTCTCCGAGCGCCTCACAAACTGGGTTTCTCAAAATGGCAATTTGTGGCTGTGCCACGTCGTGTATTTTCCACGCTGCCACTGGCTGCACGAGCCATGTTTTCGGTGGACGGGTTCAGACCCAGCTCCAGCTTCCCAAGTCCGAAAGTTGGCCCACAAACTGTTTGATTGAAGCCATGGGCCCCGGGTCATCGTCGCTCATCAAAAAAACGCGTATATGGACGGATTTACCGACAGGAATATGCAAGATAAACCTCGTCTCAGCTTGAATTCGACATCGTGCCACCTATCGACACGATATGTCTCTTCCACGCTTTGCCCGAGCGGCTGATAAAGACCTTCAGTGGTGTCTCGAGCTCCGCAACCTACGACTTGGGCCTTCAAAAAATTCGGACGATCTCCCCAACAAAATGGACTCCCTCAAACTGTGACAAGCTCCCTCCGCATACTAGTTCTGGCTGGTTCGCACTGCGTGCGCAACGGCGCATTTAGCATCTTGCTTGCCGTCGAACTACCTTGGCCTTGGCTGGCTGGGCATTCACGACGACTCGCAGAAAACGCCAGAGTCCCTCCCAGATGGGCGCACTTGGGAACCTTGCGGAAAACTCGAAACACTGACGCCGACACATCATCCTTTGCTCCGTCCCCCGTAATCCGATGCCCTTGATCTACCGCGGTCTACGGTTCCAGGCAGTTACTTTGGACTCTACGCTGATCTTCGATTCTCAGTGGGGTCTTCAGGGGTGCGACTATGTCTTGAGAGTAGATCTAGAATCCTTCGAGTCCAACCCAGGGAAGCGCCATCCGGGTGAGTTGTTATTTTCGGAATTCATTTAGGGTCGTTGATAAGGATTTTACTTAGTCTCACCACCCGATGTCTACGGTCCCAACGGCAATTGCTTGGGCACCGTGCCCACGAAACACTTCAGTGGCGCCTCGTTTGAATCCAGCCTTCATCCTTCGCCTGGGGCAGCGTGCGGGAAGTTCATCATTCTGGTGTCCTATTTGGCATGCTCTGGTGATACGAGGTGAAGGCGGCTGTTGCCGGCTGAGGACTACGACGACTACCTGGGTTCCGCGGAACGGGATAGACACCTCGCAAACTTGGCGCTCTTTCGTGTTTCACTTCACCGCTCTCTGCAGGCTCTCCTGATGTCTGTGGTCTGCTCCCTAAGTTTCGGAGGAAAAACGAGTTGTCTCAGCGTCGAGGCTGGGTTATAAACTCGGTGTCTGGGCTGCATTGAATTACTTTCATCCCTTCGCTATTCTACTCCAATACTGTTAGCATGCCTTCGCCAACTCTGAAAATTACTAGATTCGGGGTCGCCTACCCTCCCTCCTCGCCGGCAGTTGATCTCGAAAAGATTGCCTACAAATACTACAAGCCATCACCGGCGTACGTCTTTCGTCTCACCGCCTACGCCTGCACTAATATTCGATTCGCAGGCTAGACAAAGTTCTCGCTATTAATCGCCGCACTGGAATCAAAGCACGTTCCTTAATCTCCCCAATCCTGGACCTATCAGAGCCCGCCTCCATCAAGGAGACGTCTGAAATCTTCCTCAAGGAGGGTCTCGCTCTCGCGCTCTCTGCCTCCCGCCTCGCCATCGCCGAAGCCGGCCTCGCAGTCGAAGAAATCACCCACGTCGTCGCCACGACCTGCACGAACTCCTCCAATCCCGGCTACGACTCCTTCCTCGCCCAAGAACTGGGCCTGCGCCCGAGCGTCGAGAAGGTCCTCCTGCACGGTGTAGGTTGCGCCGGTGGCCTGGCCGCCCTCCGCCTGGCCGCAAGCATGTGCCAGTCGGCGGCATGGCGCGGTGAGCCCACGCACGTCCTAGTGAACGCTGCGAGATCACCAGCAGCATGCTGCGCGACGAACTGAGGATCATCGACCGGGACCAGCAGGTCCGGCTGGGGATCACGCTATTCGGCGACGGGGCGGCGTCGTTAATCCTCTCGCTCGACCCAGGTGACGTCGACCCCATGAACAAGTCGCCGAAGGGCATCTACGAGCTCGTTAACTGGTCGCACCTCACCGTTCCCGATACGCACTCGGACCTGCGAATAGATGTTACCTCGACTGGTCAGTATTTCTCATATATATCTCATTTATCGTGTTCATTGGATCCTAGGCTTCAAACCCACCCTGTCCGCCCGCATCCCGGCCCTCACCGCACCCTGCACGCCCCTCCTATACGACGCCCTGCTGAACACCCTCCCCAACAAATCCTCGCACTCCACCCTCCCCACCGCCCCGACAGACTTCGACTGGGCAGTGCACCCCGGCGGCGGCGCCATCCTCGCCGGCATCCAAACCGCCATGGGGGTCGAGAAGGAGCACATGAAGGCCAGCTGGGAGGTGTACGAGAACCACGGGAACACGACCTCCGTGTCGGTGCTGCACGTTCTCGACACGCTGCGAAGGGAGCCCGGGCGGGAGGGGGTGATGAGCGCGGCGTTTGGACCGGGGGTGACGGCGGAGGGGTGCTTGCTGAGGCGCGCGCAGTAGGAGGAGGGGATGTCCATTTTTCGTTCTCAAAAGAAGCGCCCGAGCCTTTTCGTGCTCTCGCTTTGTTTTGCCTTCCTTTCTGCATTGGGCTTGGGGGTGTAGTTGGCTACGATGTAATACCAACCAGTTAGATGAAGTTCCCTTGAAAATGCAACCCACTTGACGCTGTATAGTCGTGATTTGGCTACGGCCAGCGTTCTCTGGTGTAATTTGTTGATCTGCTGGGCACTCATACGACAAGTACCGCGTAGACACCCATATCGGGTCCATTCGTCTCCCCAAGTGTGCTAAGATGCCTCCCCAAAGTTCCTTGAATTATTCTTACAACCACTGCCCAATGCTCTGCACACATAGCGAAACAACTAGCACCCAGAGACCATGGGCTACAGAAAAACTGGTCGCGCCGCCCGTTGTCCCCCTTCTGCGTACCACCAGAACCACTGGGCGTCGCCGTCGAATTCGATCCGCTCGTTGTCGAATTCTTTCCTACAACATCGACAAGCTGTGTCTTGGGCGTCGCCGCCTCGTACGCGGCGCGGTTCAGCCGCGTCTGCGTCGCCTGTTCATACGCGTACGCAAAAGCCAGAAGCTTGCTCTCGCTGAAAGCCGTCCCGACAAAGGTGAGCCCAAAAGGCAGGCCAGGCGCGATCGAGATCGCTCCTCCGTTGGTGTCAGGCACCGTGTCGTTGGGCAGGAAGCCGAGAGGAACGGTCACTAGAGATGGCTACATTGAACGTGCGGTGTTAAGAACGAGGTAGCTCGGCTTACCGATGGGATACAACGCTGTTAAAAAGCGCATAGGACCCCGAAGTGGTGTTCATCCCGTCTTCAAAGCGAGTAGTAATGTTGTCTTTGACCAGCATTGGAATACCATGCAGCGGGCCGAGCGTCGTGCCTTGCTTGCGCTGCTCGTCGAGAGCGGCCGCTTGCGCGAGCGCGGTTGGGCTCGTCTCAATCACGGCGTGTAGCTCGTCGTTGACTTCGCTAATGTGGGCAAAGTAGGCCTGAGCAGGTGGGTCAGAGACAGGTGCCGGCGCTGACTAGATTGACGAGATCTACGCTGGTGAAGTCGCCCGCGGCGAGGCGGCCTGCAGCTCGGCGATGGTTGCCTCGTAAAGATCGGGGAATGTGACGTTTGTAGAGGCATCCACGCGTGTCGAGAACAAGAGGTCGACTGCTGCAGCGAAGAAAGAACGGACGAACATTGCTGTCGAGATCAAGAAGTTGAAGAGTCCCAATAAAAGGTGAGTCCTCAGGCACCACGACGGCGAAACAAAACCGAGGCCATCGAGGTGTGACGGGCTGAACCAGTTGACGGGCACAAAATTTATTGATCTTGCAGACCTTTCCCCAACAACGTCTCACGGGGGTCGCGCCAGGGATCTCGACTGACACGAAGGATGAGGTTTGTTCGTAAGTATGATACTTTAAGTCTTAGTATGGTCGTTCAAGACAGAGATCGGCGGGTGACCTGTAACGCATCACAAATGCGTCGCGTCGCGTCGGATGGACGTGGTCGACAAATCCCATCATCCTCGACAGACAATCGGGAAAGGTACATTTCCTTGAACCTTGAAGTTATGAACTAAAAAAGTGAAATGCTATGTTATCCATGCACACACACTTCCAGACTTTGACCAGAACTTAGAGTCTTGGACATGAAAAGTCAAATCGTCGTGGTGCTGAAAATCCAAGGTTCATTTCTGAATCTCTGCATGACAGTACTCCTTGTCGTCCAGAGCTACACGAGCGACGAGAGGGCGGCAGACAACTGTCGGCAACCTGGCCGAAATCCGTGTTATAAATAATTACTAGGTGCCACGCTGCTGTAGGAACACTTCGCCTCTCGTTCTCTGCTCTGTCACTCCTCCTCATATCTGCAGTCCGCTCTTCCTTTAGAAACAGAGGCGGTACTTCCGACAATATTGAAGAACGGAAGCTCCGTCGCACGCCGGAACATATGAAAGGGCAACGTAGCGATTCGCTCGAACCCGCTTCGACTCAGATACCAGATCGGAATTTTCTACATAAGAACAGGGATGGATCCCAATTTGAATCTGCGACAATTGGTGCGCTGCGAGACAATCGAACTATCATTGCATTGACCCAGCTGAAGATCTTCCTCCAAGCCATTGGTCAGCCTCAGCTACCTCCGCCGCGTCGCCCCCGGCACTTTCGAAATCCTCATTTTCACAACCATCATACTCAGATCCTCCTCCAACCGTCTTTCCTGGTCCCCATCCTGACGCCGGTTATACGTTTAGAGATGCCGTCGTTGGCGATTCGCGATTACATCCAGAAAATCGAATATTCCAATATCCGATTGACCTCGAGCGCAGTGGCGCAGATCATCATTCGGCGCCACGACTTTCCAATTTTCAACTTGCTGCTCTACAACCTCAACAGAAAACCAACATTATTGTTCACAACCAGTTCTACGGTGCGAGGGAGCGTCAGGACGCCAGTATCATTACTTACTTTGCGCAGGCGGCATGGGAGGCACTGGTGGAAGTGGCGTATACGGTCGAGGTGGCGATGGGGGTGTAGGGGAAGGCCCCACCGTGAATTATCATATGAACGCCGGTGCGAGTGTACATCATATCCAACGTCAGAGCGAATCCGGTGTGTTTTTGAGCGAGTTTCCTCTTGTTGTGCTAATCTTATCCCCGAGGTTTCTATATCTTGCATCGCGCCTCAGCTGATGCAGCGGTCCATGATTCAGCAGAGAACTATTGTCAGCCAAAGTGCCACCCCGAGACACGGGCCGAGATGCTCGAGGATTTATGGAAGTGGTCTTTGGATTCAGATCCAAATTGTCGTGTTCTTTGGCTCTACGGGCCTGCTGGCGCTGGGAAATCCTCTGTGGCACGGTCCTTCTGCCAAAAATTGGCGGAAGGTGGTCGCCTCGGGGCTAGCTTCTTCTTCCAACGTGGCCATCCCTCCCGCGGTGATGGACACAAGCTGTTCCCTACGATTGCCTATCAACTCTGTCGTGCTGCACCCGTGTTCAAAGACATTGTTTGTCGAAGGGTGGAAGATGACCCTGCAATTACCAACCGCTCCCTCTCTGTTCAGCTAGAGCAGTTGATAATTAAACCATGCTGGCAGAGCAATCTCAACCCCGGTTTGGTCCTTGTCATCGATGGCCTGGACGAATGCGCGGGCCGAAATATCCAGGAAGCAATATTACGGTCATTCAGCATGCATCGAGAGCCCCTTCCTTTCCTCGTTTTCATCGCCAGTAGACCCGAAGTTCACCTTCGGGAGATCTTCATTAGTGCTCTGCAAGGGATCTATCTATCTGTGAATCTTGAACAATCTTTTGAAGACGTCTGGAAGTATTTGAAGGATGAATTTGCCCGGATCCGTCGGGACCACCACGAAACCATGGCCACTGTTCCTCTACCTTGGCCGACACGTGAAATCACCGACAATCTCGTTCAAAAATCATCTGGATATTTCATCTACGCGTCCACAGTCATCAGATTCATTGATGACAAAGATTTCCGCCCTACAGAACGCCTCCAGGTGATCACCGGTATCAGAGAGCCTCGCCCCGAGTCTGGATCGCCGTTTGCTGCTCTCGATGCCCTGTACATCCAAATTTTATGTGCGGTTCCTCATGATCACCGGCCCCTCATTCCCAAAATTTTGGCGGTTGTGGCAGCAAAGTTGAGGCTGTCCATCGGCAATACTGATGAACTCCTCGAATTGGAACCCGGCGAGGTGCGACTAGTGTTACGTGGTCTACGATCTGTGATTGGCGCCAAAATGTGGGATAGGTTTGAATGCAATGACTGGTCTCCCGAATCATATATTGTCTTTCATCACGCGTCCTTCCATGACTTGCTCCAAGATCCAGCACGGGCCGGAATATTCTATATTGGCAGCAGTTCCCTCCAGACAGATTTATGCCGTCATATTCTCAAGGCATTATCGTGCAGCAATAGACGCCGCTTTGTCGGGTGGTAAATCTGCTTGCATTGAAATCGGTGGAATTTGTTTAATTTGTTTAATTTCTAGGTGCCGGAACAGGGAACTATATCAATACATAGCTTCTTCTACGCCATCCTCGGATCTCATAACTCTCCTTCGATCCCTCAATCCTGATCTTTTATTCGGAACAGTGGATGCAGACACTAAAATCAATATAGTGTTGAGCTGGTTGAAAGTAAGTTGCACTTCGTAGATCTCATTCACTGACCTTTTTAACTTCGACTCCAGCAAAGTCAACCACTGCCCGAGGATTTGATTCACCTCTGGGAAGATTACCGCTTCATGGAGCGTTGTGAAGCTATATGGCTGAAGCAGGGACATCACTCTATCAACCACCAACTTGAAGATCAAGAGCATTCATTCCGGATTTTGTCGCAGGCCACGCCATCACTTCTTCCGATTCTTCGAGCAATAGCGTCCAGGGTGTTCTTGATGAAATACATGGCTAGATACCTACTGACGGGTACCCGACTTTTGCTGAATCTGTCATGGGATGAGCTCAGAACAGCGATCTGTTCTCTATGCCCACTCATACCAACGTCCGACATGGAAAAAATTGTCAAGAATGTGTTCAGGATCGCCTGGAATCCTGCCTTTTCCCCCCCGCCCTGTGATACAATACTACGCAACTGTACTTGCGGTGCTCTGTGTCTCATGCGGCAGATAATACAGGGCGAAGTGGACAAAAGTTTCCAGTGCGCATCTCTCATTTCTGTACCACCCTCCAACTAAGAAGCTTAAATACCTCAGGCAATACATTCTGGGATGGAGTTTTTATCTGCGATCCTGTCCGCCCTCCTACAAGTTGTTGGAGGAGCTGCGCGACATAGAACCGTTCTCGAATGATGCATACAACATCATGCAATGGCTGAAGGTGAAATGTTGTGTTTTGTCGGGAACATATCGATCCCATTGACATGGACATTCTGAATCTTAGACATTCCCTCGGCCTCCGCGGGAATTAATCAACAGTTTTCAAGGCTTTCGGGATCAACGCGACCCATTTGGGTTTAAGTTCCAACCCCCGGATATAATAGAACGGGACTGGGAGGCGTGGTGTCGGAAGGTTCATTTCTGGTGAGAGCGCGATTCGAGGCCGACGGCGCCACCAAACTTCATGTCTGATTCAATTCTCCACAGACCAAGTACAACGCAAGGCGCACCGAAAAAAGCTACCGAGGCCTTAGAGGAGGAGGATGCAAATCCAACTAATTCTTCGAGCTAATTATATAATTACAATGGTAACTTTTCTTTTGGTTTCTATCAAATTCATCGAGCTCCGAGTGCCCAGTCCAGTCCGTGTGCAAATCCCTTTAATAAAAGACGTCCGTCCTACTTGCTCGCAAGGTCCCTGGCAAAATGGAAGAAATCGACACTTGAGCCGTTTACGCCGTATTTGTATATCTACATCCATCGTCAGCCCCGAGAACGAAATCTGAAAGAGAAGAAGAAGAGAGAGGCAGGCAACTCACGAAATACGACGCCACCCAGCTCGAGAACAACGCCCGCTGATACGGCTCCGGCAAGCACTCCATCAGCACCGCCAGCCCCACCTGATCCACCAGCGTCTTCGGAATCGCGCGCCGCAGCACGCCCTCCCGACTCGGCTTATCCTCAAACAAATCCGACCCCTCGAGCTCCGCCTGCAGGTTATTGAGCGTGCTCGACAGCTCGTCCGAGATGGCCGTGCGCGACTTTGCGCCCGCGCTGCATGCACGAAAACTCGGCCGCCGCGTTCTCCGTGATCTTCGCCTGCACATCCCGCACGTACGCCTCGTAGAACGCGCTCGGCTTGCCGTCCTTGAAGATCATCAGGTCCGTGTACTCCTGCGTCGAGAGCGCCAGCCCCGCGAGGACTTCGAGCGAGGAGCTCGTCACGCCATGGACCATTGGATCCTCCTCTGGCAGGAACCTCTGGCAGGAACCTCTCCTCCCTTTTTAATAATTTCGAACATTTGATCTCTTCTTCACCACCAGCACGTTGCCTGGAGTCTTGCATCAATTCAACATCGATTTTCTCGAACGGGCTGGGGAATCTTGGAGGATACATATGGTTACGGTGTAACTGGTTGTCGAATTGAACTTTGGTTGAATTCCCGGCCCGGTGTCTCCGAGCGCCTCACAAATTGGGTTTCTTAAAATGGCAATTTGTGGCTGTGCCAGCGTGGTGTATTTTCCACGCTGCCCGGACTGGCTGCACGAGCCATCTTTTCGGTGGACGGGTTCAGACCCTGGCTCCAGCTTCCCAAGTCCGAAAGCTGGCTCACAAGCTGTTTTAGTGAAGCCATGGGCTCCGGGTCATCGTCGCTCATCAAAAAAACGCGTATATGGACGGATTTATCAACAGGATGCAAGATAAACCTCACTTGAATTCGACATCGTGCCGCCCATCGACATGATGCCTCTTACACGCCTTACCCGAGCGGTAGTTAACCAAGTCCTTCAGTGGTGTCTCAAGCTTCGCAACCTGCGGCTTGGACCTTCAAAAAACTCGAACGACCTCTTCAACAACTTGAAAATGGATTCCCTCCGCGTACTAGTTTTGGCTGGTTCCGACTGCGCGCGCAACGGCGCCATTCAGCATCTTACTTGCCATCGAACTACCTTGGCGTTGACTGGCTAGGCATTCACGACGACTCGTGGAAAACGGCAAGGCAGCTATCGCCAGCTGAGGACTACGACGACTACGGGTTCCGCGGAACGGGATAGACACTTGGCAAACTGGGCGCTCCTTCGTGTTTCACTTCACCGCTCTCTGCAGGCTCTCCTAGTGTCTGTGGTCTGCACCCCAAATTTTAGGAGGAAAAAGGAGTTGTCTTAGCGTCGAGGCTGGGTTATAAACTCGGCGTCCAGGCTGCATTGAATTACTTCCATCCCCTTCGCTATTCTACTCTAATACTGTTAGCATGCCTTCGCCAACTCTAAAAATTACTGGATTCGGGGTCACCTATCCTGCCTCCTCGCCGGCAGCCGACCTCGATAAAATCGCCTACAAATACTAAAAGCCATCACTGGCGTACATCTTTCGTCTCACTATCTACGCCTGCACCAATATTCGCAGGCTAGACAAAGTTCTCGCTTTCAATCGCTGCACTGGAATCAAAGCACGTTCCTTGATCTCCCCAATCCTGGACCTACCAGAGCCCGCCTCCATCAAGGAGACGTCCGAAATCTTCCTTAAGGAGGGTCTCGCCCTCGCGCTCTCTGCCTCCCGCCTCGCCATTGCCGAAGCCGGCCTTGCGGTCGAGGAAATCACCCACGTCGTCGCCACGACCTGCACAAACTCCTCCAATCCCGGCTACGACTCCTTCCTCGCCCCAGAACTGGATCTGCGCCCGAGCGTCGAGAAGGTCCTCCTGAACGGTGTAGGTTGCGCCGGTGGCCTCGCCGCCCTCCGCCTGGCCGCAAGCATGTGCCAGTCGGCGGCATGGCGCGGCGAGCCCGCGCACGTCCTCGTGAACGCCTGCGAGATCACCAGCAGCATGCTGCGTGACGAGCTGAGGATCATCGACCGCGACCAGCAGGTCCGGCTGGGGATCACGCTCTTCGGCGATGGCGCGGCGTCGTTGATCCTCTCGCTCGACCTGGGCGACGTCGATCCTATGAACAAGTCGCCGAAGGGTATCTACGAGCTCGTTAACTGGTCGCCCATCACTGTCCCCGATACGCACTTGGATAGATGTTACTTCGACCGGTTGGTATTTCTCATGCATCTCATTCATCGTGCTGAGTTTTCATTCTCAGGCTTCAAACCCACACTATCCGCCCGCATTCCGGCCCTCGCCGCACTCCGTACGCCCCTCCTATATGCCGCCCTGAAGACCCTCCCCAACAAATCCTCGCGCTCCACCCTCCCCACCGCCCCGACAGACTTCAACTGGGCCGTCCACCCCGGCGGCGCCACCATCCTCGCCGGCATACAGACCGCCATGGGGGTCGAGAAGGCGCACATGAAGGCGAGCTGGGAGGTGTACGAGAACCACGGGAACACGAGCTCCGTGTCGGTGCTGCACGTTCTCGACACGCTGCGGAGGAGCCTGGGCGTGAGTGGGTGGTGAGCGCGGCGTTTGGGCTGGGCGTGACGGCGGAGGGGTGCTTGCTGAGGCGCGCGCAGTAGAAGATGTCTGTGCCCATACGATCTTTGCTCTCTCAAATTTTTTTCGCACAGCGATGCGAAATACTTCACGATGATACCACCTAGTCTGCTTAGTCTAGAGATTGTTTTATATTCGAGACCGCGTTGTACTAATTACACTGTTCTTTAGATAGTCCACTAGATATTAAATACTTGTGCACATGTCGGAACGACGAAGCCCGATCGTATTCATTCTCGTCACCGGGCCAATGTTGTATAGAGCTGCTGCTTCATAGATTGTGCACATTCCATGATTGATCATGGACGTCGGTGGACTTGGGAAGCGTATTAATTATTATTATTACGACTGGTCTTCGGACCCTGCAAAGTGTGCGTCCCTGGAGCCCTGGAACGGTTCCACTGCGAGGCCGCCGTTTCGGGCCCGGGTTGCCGTGCTTGGGGGGAACTCGACCTCGTGGCGCCCGGCGCGGTTAGAGTCTCATGTTGGAACTTTGAAGGTCTGGTGGTCGGATCCGCGGATGGTTTGACAAGCTTTCTTTCTTTCCACAGTGCACTGGTACAGCCACCAGGGAATGTCCACGGGTATGGCGCGTGCGCGCTGCTGACAGGAAATGACCATCGGCGCGCGCTGCTGATCGTGACGTTGCCGTTGCAGGCACAAACTGCGTTCGGGAAAGGGCCGACCGCCGAGTATGTGAGGTGCTTTATCGGCAAGTTCGGGCGAGCCCATTTATAAATTGCGCGAAACAAAGTGAAACGAAAAAAATTGGGGGAGGCAGCGGCGAGGGATGTCCGTGGTCAGGTGGAAGGTCGGTTTGAGGTCAGTGGCTTGGAATGTGACAAAGTCCCCCAGCGAGCGGCAGAATCGAGCAAGTCCGGGTATTCAAACGGTCCCTGTTTGCTGAGGTTCTCGTTCGTCGCCAGTCTTGGGGAAAATTGAGACCTGGGAGAGAAAAGTATGTTCATGCCAAACACATAAGAACAAGTCATTTCGAACGCCAAGGGCTTGGACATGACCTCCCCTCCGGACCGTATGGCGCCTTTCCGTAAAAGTTCGCTCGTTGTGCCTCCGACATATCGGGAAATATGTGGGTGCTACTGCCTTCGGATCCAAAAGAGCCGACCGAGTGTTACTACTATGCAAATGTCGTCGGGGATGGGTCCGACTTGTTTTACCGGCAAGCTGTTCGTGATATGTCCGACCGAGTCTTGTGGGTCCGAGTTGTTTTACTTGAGTTCAAGAATGAAGCGGGCGTTGCCGACGTAAACGGATTCGGGTTTTCGGACTTTTCCCTTGATATTTTCCTGGGGAAAACTTACCCCGCGTTTTTGACCCCACGGGCTGCGGTTATTCCGCCGAGTGAGGATTGAATTACGACTTTGCGATTATCCGAATCGAGGGCGCGGGGAAGTCAGTCGATAGTTGACTTGAAGGTTGCTCGTCCGCGTGTGCTTCATATTTGCGTTCTTCTCTTGACCGATCGCGAAGGACGTAAGAAGGGCGCGCGTCGTTCGTGGCCGGGATTCTAATTTGAGACACGCGTGGATGACGGTCAGGGCTGGGTCGGACCTTGGCTTTGGTCCGTCGCGTGTTGGCAACTGAGACGCGCCGTAATGCAGCAATAATTGGGGTGCTCGTTCGATATCGTCTGTTCAGAGTTTAAACGCATATTGAAAGCTACTGCACGTGGGATTGAAGCTTGGCGAGTCAAGGTAGGCGTTCGGCGGCGAGAGACTCGCTGGCGGTGACTGCAAGGGAATATTATTGGCGGGTGGATTGTAGATCCGGATGTAGCCTGTGCAATGTTGTTTCATATGATGGCACAACCGTATAAATATTCAACTTGGACACCTTCCACCATAATCTAGTATGTCCTCTTCTCTGCACGTCCCTGGCCGCCCAGCCATGGCTTCCAACAACAGTCTCGTCGAGGACTTGCCGGGCTACACCACCCCCGTCTTCAAGGGAAAGGACGAGCAGCAGGCAATCGTCCAGGCTGAGGTCTCTACGAAAGGCTTCGTTCCCGCCCCGCTCGTCGCTGGCGAGGTCGCGTGGTTCTACAACCATCTGGGCATCGACGACACGTACTTTGCCAACGAGTCTCCGGCAGTCATCAGCGACCACATTATCGCGCTCTATGCGGCCAAGATCCAGGCGTACACGAAGCACGATGCAAGTACGCTTAACATTGACCTCGAGAAGATCAACGAGAACGGGACTGGCGCGACTTTCATCCATACTAGCCCGCCAGGCGTAACCAGCACCGAGGGGCCCGGCGCGACTGTGGAGGTGCGCATCGACGACTTGTTCCTCGACACCGCGACCCCGTACCGCCTCGAGACGTTCCGTTCGCAAGGCGCCGTCAGCGCGACCACGTCCCAGCAGCTTCGGTGCTACTTTGTCTCCAAATGCTCGTTCCCCCCGCTTCCTGCAGAGGACACCGACGACATCAAGGCGTACAGCGATCCCGTGTTCCTCGACAAGGCCAGCGAGAACACCCTCAAGATTTACCAGGATGCGATGCGCGCTGTCCGTGCGCGTCGCTACGGGCCTGTGCTTTCGCACTTCCAGGTCGAGGGCACGCGTCAGCACCGTCTCGTCATCGCGTACGACTCGCACGCCTCGGGCACAAAGCACTTTTTCTCTGCCTTGTCCAACTTGTATCACTTTTACGCGCTTTATTCCGTGCGCAAGTATGTCGAGCAGGCGCGCGTCCTTTATCTGATTCTATTGCGCGCCTATCACTGATTTTCGCGTAGTTCTCCAACGGTGTGACGATCATCTCGCTCTACCTCAACCCCCTCCCCGGCGCAGAGGCCAGCGGTGCCCCGCCCATCGAGCACGCGATATATCAAGTCAAAAAGGAAGCCTCACTGCTCTTCTGCCTCCCCGACAACCCCTTCTTCCTCCCCAAGGCCCCGGGCAGCCACGCCGTCCAAGAGGCCACCTATGCGTGTAAGTTTCTCTTCTCTTTAACTTATACTATCTTAACGGCGCACTGCAGACTGCGGCTGGATCTTCGCACAGCACTTCACTAACCGCCTCGGGCCCGCGTACCTCTCCCTGCGCAACGTCCTCTCCGAGTCGGATCCCATCCACGCAGAGGTGCTGAACGATATCAAGCGGCGCTTCCGTGAGGAGACCTTCACGCGTGAATCCATCGCGGGCGTCATCCTCGCGTACCCCGAGCTCATCCGCCTGCTCTATGTGAACTTTGCCGTCACGCACTACCCCGCCGCGCAGGACGATTCGTGCGTTTCTCCTCCCCTTTCTCTTCTTCGATCGCTGACGACGACGACGACGCGCAGCGCGTCCCTCATGCCGCAGACGCTGTCGTATCAGCGCCTGCAGGCCGCCGCGCCGCTCTCCGACGCCGAGCTCGCCGACAAGCTCAGGCGGACCGTCCCGAACAAGCACGAACTGCAGGTCCTGGAGGCGTTCTTGGTGTTCAACAAGTGCGTGTCGAGTCTCCTGCTCTTTATTGTTCATCTTCTGACGCGCGATTCGCCCAGGCACATCCTGAAAACCAACTTCTACCAGCCCACCAAGGTCGCGCTCTCCTTCCGCCTCGCGCCCGACTTCCTCCCCGAGGTCGAGTACCCGCGCACGCTGTTCGGCATGTTCTTTGTCATTGGTGAGTCGGGTCGCGTTGCAGCATATATGATGCGACGAACGAGACGACTAACGAAACGTGCGGACTACCAGGAAACGAGTTCCGCGGGTTCCACCTCCGCTTCCGGGACGTCGCGCGCGGCGGGATCCGCATCGTCACCAGCAGGAACAAGGAGAACTACTCGATCAACCAGCGGATGCTGTTTGACGAGAACTATGGGCTCGCGTCGACGCAGAGTCTTAAGAACAAGGATATCCCGGAGGGAGGCGCCAAGGGGACGATTTTGCCGTCGTGAGTCCCTGCCGCTTTGTTCGTGTAAAGTAAAGAAGGCGGGTGCTGATGAGGAGGCAGGTTGGGCGCGGCGCCGAGGGCGTGTTTCGAGAAATACGTCGACGTGAGTGTTCTTTGTGCGTCGCAATGCAAGGATCTGACCTGATTGCTCGCGCAGTCGATTGTGGACCTGCTCATCCCGGGGCAGACGCCGGGCATCAAGGAGCCGCTCGTGGACCTCTATGGCAAGCCCGAGCTGCTGTTCTTTGGTCCGGACGAGGGCACGGCGGACATGATGGACTGGGCTGCGCGTGCGTCTCCCTTTCGCTCATGCCTCCTGCAATGCGGATACTGACGCGGAGGGACGCAACGCACACAGTACACGCGCGCGACCGCGGCGCGGAGACGTGGTGGAAGTCGTTCACGACGGGCAAGAGCGCGGAGACGCTGGGCGGGGTGCCGCACGACCGCTACGGGATGACGTCCCTGAGCATCCGGCAGTACGTGCTGGGGCTGTATAAGCAGCTCGGGGTGAAGGAGAAGGATGTGACGAAGGTGCAGACGGGCGGGCCGGGTGCGTTGATCGTTGCTCGTGGCTCGTTCTCAGCGTATTGACTTGGGGTCTTTTTTTGTAGACGGCGACCTGGGCTCGAACGAGATCCTCCTCTCGTCGGACAAGACGGTTGCGATTATTGACGGGAGCGGCGTGCTCGCGGACCCGGCGGGGCTTGACCGCGCGGAGCTCGTCCGCCTCGCGAAGCTGCGCGTGCCTGTGAGTCACTTTGACAAGAGCAAGCTCGGGAAGGCGGGGTATCTGGTGTGTGTGGAGGAGCACGACGTCAAGCTGCCTTCGGGCGAGGTCGTCATTGACGGGACGGACTTCCGGAACGTGGCGCATCTGCGGTTCAAGGCGGATCTGTTTGTTCCTTGCGGTGGGCGGTGCGTTTTCCTCCTTTATGTATGCAAGGGAACAGAGAGCTGATGCGTGTGCGTGCGTGCGTGTAGCCCCGAGGCGGTGAATATCTCGAACATGGCGGCGCTGGTTGACTCGGAGGGCAAGCCGCACTTCAAGTACATCGTCGAGGGCGCGAATCTGTTCATTACGCAGCAGGCGCGGCTGTTCCTCGAGAAGCGCAAGGTCATTCTGTTCAAGGACTCGAGCACTAACAAGGGTACGCTGCACATATCATACTTGAGGGATGTGAGACTGACGCGTAATGCATCGCAGGCGGCGTGACGAGCTCCTCGCTCGAAGTCCTCGCGGGGCTGGCGCTCTCGACGCAGGAGTACACCGACCTGATGATCTTCAAGGACGGCAAGCCGAGCGCGTTCTACGAGGCGTACGTGCGGGATGTGCAGGCGAAGATCACGGAGAACGCGGCAGCCGAGTTTTCGTGCATGCAGCGCGAGCACGCGCGCTGCGCGGGCGCGAAGTCGCGCACGGCGATCTCGGACGAGCTGTCGAGCACGCTCAACAACCTGCAGGCGGAGCTCGAGGGGTCGGATTTGTTTGAGGATAAGCCGAGTCGGGAGGGCGTGCTGCGGCGGGCGATTCCGAAGACGCTGGTGGATCAGGTGGGGTTGGCGGTGCTGATGGAGCGCTTGCCGGAGCCGTATCAGCGGGCGTTGTTCTCGAGCTGGGTTGCGTCGCATTTCGTGAGTTGCCTGCCTCTCTCTTCTTCTGTCTTTCTTTCGTTCTCGGGGCTGACGCCGGACGTAGATCTACAAATACGGCGTAAACGGGTCGAGTGTCGATTTCTTCCATTTTGCCAGGGACCTTGCGAGCAAGTAGGACGTGTTTTATTAAGGGGATTTGCACACGGACTGGACTGGGCACTCCAACTCGATGAGTTAGATAGAAACCAAAAGAAAAGTTACCATTGTAATTATATAATTAGCTCGAAGAATTAGTTGAATTTGCATTCTCCTCCCAATCTGTATCCTCCTCCTCCTCGGTAGCTTTTTTCGGTGCGCCTTGCGCTGTACTTGGTCTGTGGAGAATTGAATCAGACATAAAGTTTGGCGTCGCCGTCGGCCTCGAATCGCGCTCTCACCGGAAATGAACCTTCCGACACCACGCCTCCCAGTCCTGCTCTACTATATTCGGGGTTTGGAACGCAACCATGTTGCGAGGTTGATCCCGAAAGCCTTGAAAACGGTTGATTAATTCCAGCGGAGGCTGAGGGAATGTCTAAGATTCAGAATGTCAATGTCAATGGGATCGATATGTTCCCGAAAAAACACAACATTTCACCTTCAGCCATTGCACGATGTTGTATGCATCATTCGAGAACGGTGTTATGTCACGCAGTTCTTCCAACAACTCGTGGGAGGGCGGACAGGTTCGCAGATAAAAACTCCATCCTAGAATGTAATACCTGAGGTATTTAAGCTTCTTAGTTGGAGGGTGTTACAGAAATGAGAGATGTGCACCGGAAATCTTTGTCCATTTCACCCTGTATTATCTGCCGTATGAGACGCAGAGCACCGCCAGTAAGTTTGCGTGGTATTGTGTCACAGGGCGTGGGGGAAATGGCAGGATTCCAAGCGATCCTGAACACATTCTTGACAATTTTTTCCATGTCGGACGTGGGTATGAATGGGCGTAGAGAACAGATCGCTGTTCTCAGCTCATCCCATGATAGATTCAGCAAAAGTCGGGTACCCATCAGTGGACATACAACCACGTATTTCTTTAAGAACACCCTGGACGTTATTGCTCGAAGAACCAGAGGAAGTGATCGTGTGGCCTGCGACAAAATCTGGAACGAACGCTCTTGATCTTCAAGTTGGTGGTTGATAGAGTTATCTTCCTGCTTTCGCCATATAGCTTCACAATATATCATGAAGTAGTAATCTTCCCAGAGGTGAATCAAATCCTCGGGCAGTGGTCGACTTTGCTGGAGCTGAAGTTAAAAAGCCAGTGAGTGAGATCTACCAAGTGCAACTTACTTTCAACCAGCCCAACACTAGATTGATTTTAATTTTTGCATCTGCATATCTGAATATAAGATCAGGATTGAGGGATCGAAGGAGAGTTATGAGATCCGAGGATGGCGTAGAAGAAGCTATGTATTCATATGGATGCCTCTCCCCGTACCTAGAAATTAAACAAATTAAACAAATTCCATTGATTTCAATACAAGCAAATTTACCATCCGACAAAGCGGTGTCTATTGTTGCATGACAATGCCTTGAGAATATGACGGCATAAATCTGTCCGGAGGGAACTGCTGCCAACATAGAATATTCCGGCCCGTGCTGGATCTTGGAGGAAGTCATGGAAGGACGCGTGATGAAAGACAATATATGATTCGGGAGACCAGTCATTGCATTCCGACCTATCCCACACATTCCACATTTTGGCGCCAATCACAGATTGTAGACCACGTAACACCAGTCGCACCTCGCCGGGTTCCAATTCGAGGAGTTGATCAGTATTGCCGATGGACAGCTCCAACTTTGCTGCCACAACCGCCAAAATTTTGGGAATGAGGGGCCGGTGATCATGAGGAACCGCGCATAAAATTTGGATGTACAGGGCATCGAGAGCAGCAAACGGCGATCCAGACTCGGGGCGAGGCTCTCTAATACCAATGATCACCTGAAGGCGTTCTGTAGGGCGGAAATCTTTGTCATCAATGAATTTGATGACAGTGGACGCATAGATGAAATATCCAGATGATTTTTGAATGAGATTGTCAGTGATTTCACGTGTCGGCCAAGGTAAAGGAACGGTGGCCATGGTTTCGTGGTGGTCCCGATGGATCCGGGCAAATTCATCCTTCAAATACTTCCAGACGTCTTTAAAGGATTGTTCGACATTCACAGGTCGATGGATCCCTTGTAGAGCGCTAATGAAGATCTCCCGAAGGTGAACTTCAGGTCTACTGGCAATGAAAACGAGGAAAGGAAGGGGCTCTTGATGTATGCTGAATGACTGTAATATTTCTTGCTGGATATTTCGGCCCGCACATTCGTCCAGGCCATCAATGACGAGGACCAAACCGGGGTTGAGATTGCTCTGCCGGCATGGTTTAATTATCAACTGCTCTAGCTGAACAGAGAGGGAGCGGCTGGTAATCGCAGGGTCATCTTCCACCCTTCGACAAACAATGTCTTTGAATACGGGTGCAGCACGACAGAGCTGATAGGCAATGGTGGGGAACAGTTTGCGTCCATCACCGCGGGAGGGATGGCCACGTTGGAAAAAGAAGCTAGCCCCGAGGCGACCACTTTCCGCCAATTTTTGGCAGAAGGACCGCGCCACAGAGGATTTCCCAGCGCCAGCAGGCCCGTAGAACCAAAGAATACGACAATTTGGATCTGAATCCAAAGACCACTTCCATATATCCTCGAGCATCTTGACCCGTGTTTCGGGGTGGCACTTTGGCTGACAGTAGTTCTCTGCTGAATCGTGGACCGCTGCATCAGCTGAGGCGCTATGCAAGAGATAGAAACCTCGGGGATAAGATTAGTACAACAAGAGGAAACTCGCTCAAAAACACACCGGATTCGCTCTGACGTTGGTTATGATGTACACTTGCACCGGCGTGCATATGATAATTCACGGTGGGACCCTCCCCTACACCCCCATCGCCACCTCGACCGTGTACGCCACTTCCACCAGTGCCTCCCATGCCGCCTGTCGCAAAGTAAGTAATGATACTGGTGTCCTGACGCTCCCTCGCACCGTAGAACTTGTGAACAGTAATGTTGGTTTTCTGTTGAGGTTGTAGAGCAGCAAGTTGAAAATTGGAAAATCGTGGCGCCGAATGATGATCTGCGCCACTACGCTCGAGGTTAATCAGATATTGGATTATTTGATTTTCTGGATGTACTTGCCAATTGCCAACAACGGCATCTCCAAATGTATACCCGGCGTCGGGGTGGGGATAAGGAACGACGGTTGGAGGAGGAATTTGATTTTCTGGATGTACTTGCCAATTGCCAACGACGGCATCTCCAAAAGTATACCCGGCGTCGGGGTGGGGATAAGGAACGACGGTTGGAGGAGGAATTTGATTTTCTGGATGTACTTGCCAATTGCCAACGACGGCATTTCCAAATGTATACCCGGCGTCAAGGTGGGGATAAGGAACGACGGTTGGAAGAGGAATTTGATTTTCTGGATGTACTTGCCAATTGCCAACGACGGCATCTCCAAACGCGGGGTGGGGATAAGGAACGACGGTTGATTGATTTTCTGGATGTATTTGCCAATCACCATCGACGGCATCTCCAAACGTATACCCGGCGTCGGGGTGGGGATAAGGAATGACGGTTGGAGGAGGATCTGAGTATGATGGTTGTGAAAATGAGGAGTTCGAAAGTGCCGGGGGCGACGCGGCGAAGGTAGTTGAGGCTGACCAGTGGCTTGGAGGAACATCTTCAGCTGGGTCAGTACAGTGATAGTTCGATTCCTCGCAGCGCACCAATTGTTGCAGATCTAAATTGGGATCCATCCCTGTTCTTATGCAGAAAATTCCGATCTGGTGTCTGAGTCGAAGCGGGTTCGAGCGGATAGCTACGTTGCCCTTTCATATGTTCCGGCGTGCGACGAAGCTTCCGTTCTTCAACATTGTCGGAAGTACCGCCTCTGTTTCTAAAGGAAGAGCGGACTGCAGGCATGAGGAGGAGTGACAGAGCAGAGAACGAAGGGTTCCTAAAGCAGCGTGGCACCTAGTAATTATTTATAACACTGATTTCGGCCAGGTTGCCGACAGTTGTCTGCCGCCCTCTCGTCGCTCGTGTAGCTCTAGACGACAAGGAGTACTGTCATGCAGAGATTCAGAAATGAACCTTGGGTTTTTTAGCACCACGATGATTTGACTTTTCATTTCCAAGTTCTGGTCAAAGTCTGGAAGTGTGTGTTTGGTGTGTGTGCATGGATAACATTAGCATTTCACTTTTTTAGTTCATAACTTCAAGGTTCAAGGAAATGTACCTTTCCCGATTGTCTGTCGAGGATGATGGGATTTGTTGACCACGTCCATCCGACGCGACGCGACACGTTCGTGATGCGTTACAGGTCACCCGCCGCTCTCTGTCGACCATACGAACAAACCTCTGCCAGTCGAGATCCCTGGCGTGACCACGTTGTTGGGGAAAGATCTGCAAGATCAATACATTTTGTGCCCGTCAACCGGCTCAGCCCGTCAAACCTCGATGGCCTCGGTTTTGTCTCGCCGTCATGGCACCTGAGAACTCACCTTTTATTGGGGCTCTTCAACTTCTTGATCTCGACAGCAATGCTCGTCCGTTCTTTCTTCGCTGCGGCCGTCGTCCTCTTGTTCTCGACACTAAGCGTGGATGCCTCTACAAACGTCACATTTCCCGATCTTTATGAGGCAACCATCGCCGAGCTGCAGGCGGGCCTCGCCGCGGGCGACTTCACCAGCGTAGATCTCGTCAATGTGAGAGAATCTAGCCAGCGCCGGCACCTGTCTCTGACCCACCTGCACAGGCCTACTTTGCCCGCATTAACGAAGTAAACGACGAGCTACATGCCGTGATTGAGACAAGCCCAACCGCGCTCGCGCAAGCGGCCGCTCTCGACGAGCAGCGCAAGCAAGGCACGACGCTTGGCCCGCTGCATGGTATTCCGATGCTGGTTAAAGACAATATTGCTACTCGCTTTGAAGACGGGATGAATACCACTTCTGGGTCCTATGCGCTTCTTAACAGTGTTGTGCCCGGAGATGCAACGGTGATGGCCAAGTTGCGACAGGTCAGTTGGCGCTGGTCGGGCACACCAGCGTCGCTCACGATTGGCTTTCTCAGGCCGGCGCGATTATCCTGGGCAAGACGAACCTGGTAGATGATCGCAGAACAAGTGCGGGACGATGCTGATTTTTTCCTGCAGTCTGAATGGGCAGCCTTTGGCTCGCTCGCTCCAAATGGCTGGTCTGGCCGAGGCGGACAAACCACGAATCCTTACTATCCAAAGACGTGTGCTGGCCCACTAACCAAGTCCTACCGCCCTGTAACTAACGGAATGAACCAGGGGGATCCGTGTGGCCCTAGCAGCGGCTCGGGGGTAGCAGCCGCCATCGGTCTTGCCGCAGCAACACTGGGTCCGTTGGCTTGCTTGTGAATTGAGACGATGCGCGCTCATGCGGGAATTGACAGGAACGGAGACTGCAGGTAGTATTACATGTCCGGCGAACGCGAATAACGTCGTCGGCGTCAAACCCACGGTGGGTCTGACGTCGCGAACTGGCGGTATGTTAGTTGATCTACCGAGTCGTCCTCATTGAGCTGGTGCAGTTATTCCCATCAGCCAGCATCAGGATACGGTCGGTGTGTGCAATCTTGATATCTTCAGTGCTCGAAACTGACCATCTTGCGTAGGACCATTGACACGCACCGTGACTGATGCCGCCATCGTCCTCTCTGGTGGGCACCGCTTATAATGGGATTCACTATCCACCGCTAAGCGACCCATGCAGTCATCGCCGGAAAAGACTCGACCGACAACTACACGAACGCGCAGCCTGACAGCATACCGGACTACACAACCTTCCTCAACACAACCGCCCTCAAAGGCGCGCGACTTGGTGTACCGCGCACAGTCTTCATCGACACGACGTATGGACGTACGTTTTATAATATATGTAGTGGCCCCTTTTCTCACTGGTACGATAGCCGTCCCAGGCGCAGCCGCGTTCACGATTGCGTTGCAGACGATGAAAAATCTCGGTGCAATCATCACTGATCCGGCCAACGTTCCCACTGCATTGGACATATTGACCAACCCGGCCGTGCGTACAGCCAGTTTCTATTGCATGAGTAATCCTTAAATGTTCAGTATAGACCGTGATCAACACCGACCTGAAATTTGACATGCAGGCGCGACTCTTACATCGATACCAACAAACGTGCACAATATTTCAGACATCGTCGCCTTCAACGATGCGCACATGGATCTAGAGGAGCCGGCTGTTGATGCGTACGTCGAGTGGAACCTGCATTTTGATTTGGCGGAACCCACACAGATCAACGACACGTACCTGCAGGCGGTGCAGACAGACATCGAGCTCGGCGGGTCAAAGGGCATTGACGCTGTGCTGCAGCAGTATAACCTCGATGCGTTGGTGCTGCCTATGAGCGAGTTCATGTATGAACTCGCGGGCTTTGGTACGTACTGCGACGGGTCAAGGAACTTCTCCCGAATACTGACGTCCTCTTTTGCACCCATTCAGTTAGCTATCCCATCGGTAAGCCGAGCTACCTCGTTCTTACCAGCGCACGCTCAATGTAGCCATGTCTAGTGACTGTTCCCCTCGGCTTCTTGCCCAACGACACGGTGCCTGACACCAACGGAGGAACAGACACACCGATCTCGATCGCCCCCGGCCTGCCTTTTGGGCTCACCTTTGTCGGGACGGCTTTCAGCGAGAGCAAGCTTCTGGCGTTTGCGTACGCGTACGAACAGGCGACGCAGACGCGGCTGAACCGCACCGCGTACGAGGCGGCGACGCCCAAGGCACAGCTTGTCGATGTTGTAGGGAAGAATTCGACAACGAGCGGATCGAATTCGACGGCGACGCCCAGTGCTTCAGGTGGTACGCAGAGCGGGGGGCCGACGGGCGGGGCAACCACGATGTCCGCGTCCCATGGTCTCTGGGTGCTAGTTGTTTCGCTATGTGTGTATGGCAAGTGGTTTTAGAAATGGTTGCAATGAACCTTTGGGAGGCGTCTTGACACACTTGGATTCAAGACGAATGGACCTGCTATGTTGTGCTTGCCGTATGGGTGCTAAGCAGATCAACAATGTACAGCCCCAAGCCTAATGCAAGAAAAGACAGAAAGCAAAGCGAGGGTACGAAAAAGCTCGGGCGCTTCTTTGGAGAACGAAAAATGGACATCCCCTCCTCCTACTGCGCGCGCCTCAGCAAGCACCCCTCCGCCGTCACCCCCGGTCCAAACGCCGCGCTCACTACCCACTCCCGCCCGGGCTCCCTTCGCAGCGTGTCGAGAACGTGCAGCACCGACACGGAGCTCGTATTCCCGTGGTTCTCGTACACCTCCCAGCTCGCCTTCATGTGCTCCTTCTCGACCCCCATGGCGGTTTGGATGCCGGTAAGAATGGCGCCGCCGCCGGGGTGGATAGCCCAGTCGAAGTCTGTCGGGGAGGTGGGGAGGGTAGAGCGCGAGGATTTGTTGGGGAGGGTCTTCAACAGGGTGTCGTATAGGAGGGGCATGCAGGGCGCGGTGAGCGCTGGGATGCGGGCGGATAGTGTGAGTTTGAAGCCTGAGAAGGAAAACTCAGCACGATGTATATGAGATGCATGAGAAATACTGACCAGTCGAAGAAACATCTACCCGCAGGTCCGAGTGCGTATCGGGAACGGTGAGGTGCGACCAGTTAACGAGCTCATAGATGCCCTTCGGCGACTTGTTCATGGGGTCGACATCGCCTGGGTCGAGCGAGAGGAT